>ML790213.1:245469-268475 GCA_009831015.1 Picea engelmannii
ATATATATATATATGTATATGTATATATATATGTATGAATTTCTGTCTCATCATCCATTACAATGTACTAACAAAAAGCCTAACCTAACATCGTTAGGTATTCCATGCATGTGTGTGTGCTTCTTTTCCTTCCAGTTGTCGCTTTCCTCATGCATGTCGTTCTTCCCAAAATAGCCTTTCTTTTTTATTCAACTTGCTTTCAACCGGCCCCCAACACTGACATGTGGCTCATCCCAAGCCACCTAACCCTTGTGTTCTTCATCGATCTCTCTTTTGATCACTTGGAACTTCTCCATGAGCTTCATTTCTTGCATTTGGGCTTCCGCAGTATTCTCCTTGAGTGCATCCAATATCTCCACTACAATATCATCGTTGACCATCTTTGCACATTGTTCCTCGGTTTGTGACATATATGTTTTGTATTACTTTTCCTGTGTAGTGACCTATGCTGCTCACTCCTGGAGTGGTTCCATTTGAGCCTGGCGCTCCTTTTTCTGTGTCTGTGAAGCTATGAGTTCTACCTACAGTTTATTCATGTCCTACGCTCCTTTGAGGTGCTCTATGATCATCATTTTCTTCTGCCTCTGTTTGAGGTCCTAGATCACTACACTTATCCTTTATCCTTCTTGGTCCCACTATTGGACCTTCTGATCCTCTTCCAACTTCGTCCAAAGTTGTGTTTCTTTCTCGAACAAGTCAGTCATCATGTGGACTTGTCATTCTATATATTTTATCTATGTTGTTGCCTCATGTTTTCTCTACTCCCTCAATGGTGGTGGAGTGGTAGCTGTGAGATTCTCCCGAAGATGCTCGATCTCCTATTGGTATTGACCAATTGTCTGCATAATATGATCAATATTCTATGTCCCCATGAGTTTTTCCATCTGTGCATTCTTTGGGATTTTCTCGTAGGCTACGACCACTTTCTGCTTCAACCCATTCACATGGTCCTTCTCTTCTTTGGTCTCAATCTTAGCCTGCTCGAGTATCAATTCCAGCTCATCTCAGTTGTCCTTTGTCTGATGCAATTTTGTTGTCTCCATGCGTGCATGAGACTGTACCTCCTTTGTAACACTGATTTGTAGTTTATATAGTGCCTTGGTTGGTATCTGTGTCAATACCAACTGTAGTTGAGCCAAGTCCTTTAGGGGTTTCTATCCCACAATTTCAGCCATGCATAGCATCCTGAGTGTGACGTGAAACGTTGAACTCGACTTTGTTGTTCCCTATATTTTGTCCTGCTCTCTTGATCCCGCTTCAACTCCTATCTGTGATGCTGACGAGCCCGTTTATATGCTACTGTTGGCTTCTTGCACTTCTTCGATCTACCTGAGGAGTTGTCGCATGTATGCCATATATTCTTCAATTATGTCCCTTTGGTGCGCAACATCCTCTAAATATTTGATTGTGCGATACTGGATCATTTGGGCCACCATGTATGCATCATCCTCAGTAATTTTGTGTTATGGGGGAATTCTATGTGCCTTCACCTTCTTGTGTGCACCCCCCTTATGGGTGACTGGTCACTTAGTCTATCCTTTCTCTTTTGGATTAGCACTTGATGTAGTTCCTTGTGCTACCTCAGCCTATTTCTGTTGTACCTATGGCACCTATGTGTTGTTCTTATTCCCCGTTTGGAATCCTATCTTGGATGCCACCCTTTCTTTTGTTCTATCTTGTTCTGACTTGTCCTTTGTTTCTTGGGCACTGCTACTTCCTTGTACTATTTTTATTCCTGCCTTACCTCCTCAACATGTGTGTGTTCCTGTCTTACCCTCTCCTCCTCTATCTATGCAAGTATTTCTCGAGTGAGGACCAGAATCCTCCATTCATCTTCCCAATCCTTAATGGAAATTTCTATGTCTTCCTCCATGATGTAGTAACATAGTTGTAGCCATTGATTTTTGAGGTCCTTCCGTGCCTGGATCCACATCACATGTCTAGTGGATTTGAATTTGGCTATGCTCTGATATTGTGCAACATATTCCGGTGTTACCCTCCAAGTGTTGGCGATGGTGTTTTGTATGTCACGGAGATAAAATTTGAATATAGCTGCATTCTCTTTTCTATTCTTGGTGTCTGAAGCAGCTCTAAGTGATAAGTATTGTGCTCCATGGCGAGTTTTGGGTTTAGTGGAAAAAAATGAGTACTTCGACTCCTTCCATCCCATCATGACTATTAGGATGAGTATCCATGAATAATGAAATTTTGTCCCTAGATCCTATGCATCCTTGCAGTTGTCTAGGAATAGATTCAACAAATAAGGGGCCTAGCTGAGTGTGGTGCCCTAGACACACTGTGTTGCAGCTACGACAACCCCATATGAGACTTCCTCCTTGTGACATTTCTTGAGCAACTTGCATGCCATAATTTTTGTGGCCATTCTTGTTGTGACATCACTAATATGCCTGATGATGATTTCGCGTGAACCCCTTTCAGTGTCATATTTCTTCTGCATCTCCTCGGTCGATTCTTTCTCCTTCATTTTTTCCTCGAGGAACATTGCAGGATCCATGCCCCATGATGGAATCCTTGTCATGTATGAGATGAGATATACGTCTATTGAGACAATTTGTTCCAACCATAGAAATCCTCCATGTGTGACCACCATCAACTGCTTGACAGAACTGTTTTCATGATGGCCTCTCCCAAAGTGTGGTAGGTCCAACAGACCTAGAATCCTAGTTTTGTCTAGTCCTATTTCCCACTGGATTGGTTAATTGATTGGTTCCCCAAAGGGTACTATACCCACAGTCTGTAGATAGACATGCTTGGAAAAATATGGGAACTTGTCCATGTCCATTACATTGTGGTATGAGTACCTCAATTTCTATACATAGCCTAGAAACTTTGTTGGTACACGTACCCCTTCTGGTATGTGCTACAAGACAATTGTTGCAGTGGGTTTCTTGCGCGGTGACCTAGGTATCATATCCCCTTTCACTGTGGTGGATGACTTGAGGTTCCATCCTTCATAGTTCATTCTTCAGCATACTCCTCTGGTTGGCCAATGACATCTTCCATTACTCCCTCCTATGGTTGTTCTGACGTGGTTGTTTGTGATTCTTCCAATGTGGCCATTTCTTCCTTGTTTGGATCCATCCTATTGACTCTCGAGGCTTCTATGGGGTTTTTGGGTTGCACTTGGTTGCCTGCATCCTCATTCTGTTGACCCTTACCCTCTTCTGAAATATTAATGTCCATTCCCATTGGTGTTATCTATTGGGTTTCCTCCACAATGGGTGTGGGTTTTCCTGGTGTTGTATCAGGCGACATGATTTCATCCACATTGACGACTTCTTGGGGCTGAGCTAGTTGTTGTTCGCTTCCTTGCAATTGTGCTCTGGTACTAATTTTTGGTCGCTTGGAAGTCTAGCTTGGTTCACCCTGCTTGGGTGGTGCCATGGTGGTAAGGGTGTCATTCACCGAGCACAATAGTCTTTGCAACCTCTACAACCTTCACTCTTTGTTGCATATGCTTTATCGCTCTGTGTCTTTTCCAATTTTGCAATAACCTTTCCGCTCCCACGTCCCTTCTTTGTGTTAGTGTCATGTGAATCTTGTCGGAGATGTTTCTGCGATTATTCTTTAATTGAACTGTCAATTCCTTCATACTTTCCATTGTTTTCCCTTTCTGTCAGTCGTTTCTGGGACTCAATTCCGATAGTCTTTGTCGATTGGCACTTCTTTTGTCCTATCCTCCTTTCCCACTTGTTTTTGCTTTGTTGTGACCAATGTCCTTCTCTCCATTGGACTAGTATTGTCAAGCATGTGTGTCCTTCCCCTTTTGGTACATTGTGCCTCTGTTGGTACCTTTTGATATCCTTCCTCTGTTGGTACCTTTTTTCTCTTCTTTTTTTTTGTGCGCGGTGACTTTCAAGTTGCGAGTGGTCGACTGTCCTTGTAAAGCTTCAGTTGGATCCCATTGATCATTCCTTTGAGTGTTGTGCCACCTAAGTCCTTCAACTGTACAACTCCTCCATCTATGACAATTTTTACTTTGTATGGTCCTAACCAGTGCATTCTGAGTTTTTTAGGGAGTTGAAGGGATTTATTATCGTACATCAACACAAAATATCCTGCCTTGAAAGTTTTCCTCTTGATATGTCTATCATGCCAAGATTTTTCCCTTGATTTCTGAACTTCTTGGTGGAACCCTTCTAGGATCCTATCTTCCTCCATGATCAATAGTTGATTCATCATGTCTTGTACTGTGCCTCATTCTATCATGTTCGTAATTGTTGCCATGCACAGGATGGGTACCAAAAATTCTAATGGCACCACCACTTCTTGTCCATATACCAATATGAATGGTGTGTGTCCTGTTAAATTCTTGCATGTGGTCCTGTATGCCCACAATACCACTGGTATTTTTAGGTACCAATCATCCCTATTAACATTACAAATCTTCGTCAGTGCATTTTCAAGGATTTTGTTAAAGGCTTCTACTGTTTTATTTGTTTGTGGATGATATGGTGTACTCTTTTGATGATGGACTTCAAAATCCTTGGGCATGGCATTAATAGTGTTTTTAATGAAGTGAGTGCCTTGGTGGCTCATTAAAATCCTTGGGAAACCAAATCTAGTGATCACTTGCTCAAATAGAAAGTGTGCTGCTATTTTTTCGCTACAATCTTTGACTAGTGATGCTTCTTCCCATATTGTCAGGTATTTTTTCGTGGTGATAATGTACCTTGCTCATGTCCTCTTTGTTGGTGGGTTAATTGGTTCCAAAAAATCTATTTCCCATTTGTCGAATACCTGCAAAGTTACCTTTTGTAGCAGGGGCCTCTCATCCCTTCTATTCGGTTTACCAACCCTTTGACATACATCGCATTTCTGGTAGTACTCTTTTGAGTCCCTGTGAAGGGTTGGCCACCATAGTCCTACGTGCAATACCTTCTGCATGGTAGATTTTCCTATGTAATGTACTCCTGCTATTCCTTCATGGGATTTTGCTAAAATCCTTGGTCTTTCATGTTGTAGAACATATCTTTTCAAGATGCTAGATGTGCCCATTTTGTATAAGTGTCCTACAATTAGCTGATAATATGTAGCCCAGACTACCAGGTTTTTCTTCTACACGATGTTATATTCCTATCTCAAGTACTGGATGACGTCTGCGAAGTATTCATCGACGATCTAGACTAAAAATCACTGTGCGTCTAGAAATGTTTCCTCTAAATTTGTAGGTTCTTCTCCATTCGTGACACTTGATAGGTGGTCAGGTCCTACATTTAGCTTCCATAGCTTGACTATTACTTCAAAATCAAATTCTTTAAATAGGAGTAGCCATCGACATATTCTCCCCCCCAACACTGGCTTGTTGACCAGGTATTTGAGGCCTTCCCTCTCTGTAGTGTTGCATTTCTACTATGATTCTGACAATTTTATGATAGCAAATGCTATAGGATGATCCAATTCTCCTGCTCCTGGATGCGCCAAAATAGCTCCAAGTGCTATGGCCGATGCATCTACATGTACGTGGAATTTTTTCTCCCAGTATAGGAATACTAGTATTGGTGTGGTGGCCATTTTTTCTTTCAGCGTATCCAGACCGTGTTGACAATCCTCATTCCAAAGAAACTTTGTATATTTCCTTAGTAGTTTCTCCATTGGCACGGTGATCTACGCGTACCCTTTTATAAATTTTCTGTAGTATTTTATGTGTCCCAATGTTTCTCTTAGTTGATGGACTATTTTTGGTGGTGGCAGGTTAACAACTACTGCAATTTTGGCAGGATCTACTAGTAAACCTTGATTGCATACTATATGGCCCAATAGTATCCCAAACGGTGTTCCGAAGATGCACTTATTGATGTTTAATGATATCTAGCATTGCCTACATCTTTATAACATTATCTGAAAGATCTCTACATGGTATTTTAACAGGCTATATATTTTCCAATTGTCCAAGTATACCTTGTTGGGTATATGCTATATTCTTTGCATGTGTGTGTGTGGGCACGTCATGTTCGACAACTACGTCTGACAATCCCTCTAGTAGTTATATTTGTGTCGTGTACGCCAGGTTCTTCCAATGGGGGTCCCAGGGGGGTTCAGGTATGCCCCCCCTGGTTACGTGCAACATTTGGGGAAGCACCCCGAAATTTTTTTTTTGGGTGGTTTTTACTATTTTTAGCGGTTTTCTAAATTAATCCCAGATTAAGGGATTAGGGTTTTGGTATCTACGGAATACCTAAAAACATTGTATATATTGTATGGTGAATGGTGAAATTCGATATAATGAATATAAGAAATATTTTCCCCGGTTGAGGGTTTCTGGTATAAATCTTTGTGTACTCTGTGTATGAGCCATTTGATTAAATTTTGTTTTTCTTTAGAATCTATATGCATTGCTTTACATCAAAGGTTTAAAACTTACATGTGGTATCAGAGCTCATTTTTGGCTTCAGAGGGACACCTTTTTTGTTGAGGGTTTGGCTCGATCTTGATATATTAATTTTATCTTGGGTCTCTGATAAACCTGGGTTTAGTGGGAGATTTTGCAGTGGAGATTCGAGTAAAGAAAGAGGAGTGGGGAGCTCATCTAGAATCGAGATAGAGAATTTCAATGGTAAAAACTTTGAGCTATGGAAGCTCAAGATGGAGGACCTTCTTGTAGACAAAGAATAATGGATCGTTGTGGATCCTGGTACATTGTCTACTAGCAAACAGGTTGTTGGTACACAACCTACTAGTACACAAACTACTAGTACACCACCTACTGGTATGTCGAAGGAATATTGGGAGAAGTTGGATAGAAGAGCAAGGAGTACTATTCGACTCTGCCTGGTAGATTCAGTGTTGTTGAATGTCTCAGGAAAATCTACAGCCAAGGAATTGTGGGATATGTTGGGGAATTTGTATCAATCAAAGTCCCTGGTAAACAAGTTGTTTCTTCGAAAGAAGTTGTATCATCTTAGGATGGAAGATGGATATTCTATGACATAAAATCTAAATGACTTTAATACTCTGGTAAGTCAACTTGTATCTATTAATATTACGATTGCAGAAGAAGATAAGTGTATTAATTTTTTATGTTCTTTTCCAGACTCTTGGGATAATCTGGTTGTAGCAATTGGTAGTACCACTCAATCTACATTGAAGTATGAGGATGTAGTTTCATCCTTGTTATCTGAAGATATGAGGTAAAAAATCATGGATAGTCATAGCACAGATGCTTTATTTGTAAGAGGTCGTACCCAAGACAGGAATCCTGGTAAGCCTTCGGGGGGGAGATCTAAATATACAGGTATATCTAAGTCTCCAGGAAAATATTTGAGGAAATGTTGGAAGTGTGGTAAAAGGGCATTATAAAAACGTTTGCAAGTCTAAGAAGGTTGAAAAACCAAAGGGATTTTATAGTACCTCTTCCACAGAGGTAAAAACCTCCATTGAAGAAGGAGGTGATGTTTACCTGGCATCTACAAGTACACATGCAGACCGTGATGTATGTTTAATCGACTCAGGTGTGTCATACCATATGACTCCTCACAGGGAGTGGTTCTTTGAATATGAAAAATACGATGGTGGTGATGTATTCCTAGGAGATGACTCAACAACCAAAATCATGGGAAGTGGAAGGATTAGAATTCTCCTTGGGGTTCTGCACATTCCAAAACTTGCCAAGATCCTAATATTTGTAAGCAAGTTGGATGATGTAGGAGTGGATACTGTATTTGGAAAGAACACTTGCAAGATGGTATGAGGAGAAATGGTGTTGATGAGGGGAGTTCGGTGTGGAACTTTGTACAAGTTGTTGGGAAGCACTTATACTAATGGGTGTAACAACTCTGTTGTCCTTGAGCAGAAAAATAAATAAGACAAGACCAATATCATCCTTGAAAAGAAGACCATGTTGTGGCATCAAATATTGGGGCATATTGGAGAAAAGGGCCTTCAAACACTACACGATAAAGGCATGGTTGAAGGTATGTCTAATTTCACTCTAGATTTTGATTTATGTGAACATTGGATATATGGTAAATAGAATCGAGTAATATTCCCATCTAGTGCTAAAAGAGAAAAGGGGATCTTAGAGTTGATACACAGTGATGTGTTTGGACCTGTGCCTATTCCATCACTAGGTAAGTCTGTATATTATGTTTCATTCATAGATGATTTCTCAAGGAACACATGGATTTATTTTCTTAGAAAGAAATCTGAGGTATTTGATAAATTTAAAGAGTTTAAGGCTCTGGTAAAAAATTAGATAGAGAAGAAAATAAAGGTATTGAGAAAAGATAATGGTGGAGAATTCTACAGAAATGAATTCAAATAATTATGTAAGAAGTGTGGTATAGCAAGGAAGAAGACTACTCCATACACTCCTCAACAAAATGGAGTTGTATAAAGGATGAGCATGACACTGATGGAAAAATAAAGGAGCAAGCTCAACGGTGTCGAGTTAGGACAAGAATTCTGGGCAGAGGTAATGGGTACAACATGTTACCTATTCAATTGATCACATTCATTAGCGTTGGATGATAAAACTCCACACAAGGTATGGTCTGGAAAGAAACCCTCTCTTCAACATATTAGAGTGTTTGGTTGTGATGCTTATGTACATGTTCCAAAGGAAAATAGGAGTAAGATGGATAAAAAGGATGAAAAGTGTATCTTTATTGGTTATAAAGATGGTGTGAAAGGTTATAATATTTGGAACCCAGAAACCAAGAAGACTATTTACAGTCGATATGTTGTTTCCAGAGAGGTAAAAGATGTATCCAAACAATAATTCCTGCCAACGCAAGATGAACTTGAGAAAATAGAGCTTGAGTTGGATGATGAAAAATATGAATCATCTGAAGAAGAGGAAGCAAAAGAAGAAGAAGAAGAACCTCATACCCTAGTATTGAGGAGATCGATGAGAGATAAAATGCAACCAGAAAGGTATAGTCCATCTGATTTCTGTTCCAATTTTTCTTTATCTATTACTTATGATGATCCCAGAACTGTCAGAGAAGCAGTGAATTCAGAGGATAGCAAACTCTAGAATAAGGCCATGGTTGAAGAAATGGATGCCTTGGATAAGAACGAGGCATGGGATATATTTGAGTTGCCAGTTGGAAGAAAATTTGTTGGTAGCAAATGGTTGTTTAAGAATACGTTTAATGCAGAAGGAAAAGTGGAGAAATACAAAGCTCGATTAGTAGCAAAAGGTTATTCCCAAGTAGAGGGAATTGACTTTGGTGAGATTTTTTCCCCTGTTTCTAAGTTAACTTCTATTAGATTTATTTCATCTATTGTTGTTGTTTTGATCTTGAAGTGGAACATATGGATGTGAAGACAACATTCCTACATGGGGATTTGGAAGAAGAAATCTACATGAAGCAGCCAGAAGGCTTTGTAGTGAAGGGAAAGAAAGAGTTAGTCTGTAAGATAAAGAAGTCACTTTATGTTTTGAAGCAATCACCTAGGATGTGGTACCAAAAGTTTGACACATACATCCTTGGATTAGGATTTGTGAGAAGTAGGGATTATCACTGTGTATATTCCAAGAAGGTTGCTAATCACTTCATTTATGTAGTGTTGTATGTTGATGACATGTTGTTGGTAGGAAATAACATGGAAGTTATCAAGGAGGTGAAATCACAACTATCCTCCAAATTTGACATGAAGGATATCGGTGCTGCTAACTTCATTATGGGAATGGAGATTAAAAGAGATTGTGCAAACAGGAAACTCTGGTTGAATCAGAGAAAATATGTTGAGACGATATTGCAAAGGTTTAATATGCATGGAAGTAAACTAGTCAAGGTTCCTATTCCTATAGGTGTAAAGTTATCTGCAGATCAGTGTCCCAAGACACAAGAAGAAGAAGAGGACATGTCCCATGTTCCATATGCCAGTGCAATGGAAAATTTGATGTATACAATGGTCTGTACTAGACTGGACATTGCACATATAGTGGGAGTTTTGAGCAGGTATATGTCAAAACCAGGGAAGGAGCATTGGACAATAGTAAAGAGGGTGTTCAGGTATTTGCGTGGCACTACCAATTATGGATTGTGCTACCAAGGAAGACCAGGATTGGACAAAGTGGTGGACATAGATGGATTTGTTGATGTAGACTGGGATGGAGATATGGATCGTAGAATATCTACAAGTGGGTATGTGTTTAACCTATTTGGAGGAGCAATAATTTGGATGAGAAAAAGGCAAGATGTAGTTGAACTCTCAACTATAGAAGTTGAATACATGGAAGCCACTCATGCAAGCAAGGAAGAATATGGTTACAGAGATTGTGTTCAGGTATTGGGTTGGTACAAAAAGAAGTGATATTAGATTATGACAGTCGGAGTGCAATATTCCTAGCAAAGAACCCATCTTATCATTTGAAGACAAATAATATTGATGTTCGGTATCACTTTGTGAGAGACATGGTTGAGGAAAAGAAGTTGTTGCTAGAAAAGGTTGACACTTTGAAGAATGTTGTAGATTTATTGACAAAGTCTATGAGCACAGAAAAGTTCTTCTGGTGTAGAGTAACAATGGGCATTGATGCCCTGTATTGTTGAATATATAACCCTGTGGACCACTGGATGCAAAGAAAACAACAAGTGGGAGAATGTTGGGTATATGTTATATTCTTTGCATGTGTGTGTGTGTGGGTGCGTCATGTTCGACAACTGCATATGAAGATCCCTCTAGTAGTGCTCTTTGTTTCATGTGTGTCGGGTGATTCCTAGGGGGGTCAAGGTATGCCCCCCCCTAGTTACGCGCAATGTTTGGATATGGGAGGTAGCCTGGGGCCGACGAGGTTCGGGGCAGCACCCCGAAAGTTTTTTTTTGGGCGGTTTTTGCTATTATTAGCAGATTTTGCTATTTTTAGCATTTTTCTAAATTAATCCCGGATTAAGGGATTAGAGTTTTGGTATCTACGGAATACATAAAACCATTGTATATATTGTAAGGTGAATGGTGAAATTCGATATAATGAATATAAGAAAGGTTTTCCCTGGTTGAGGGTTTCCAGTATAAATCTTTGTGTATTTTGTGTATGAGCCATTTGATTAAATTATGTTTTGCTTAAGAATCTATATGCATTTCTTTACTTCACAGGTTTAAAACTTACATACCTCTAGAAACTGGTGGATAAATTCTTTAAACACAACTATGAATACTCTAAAAAATATTGATGGTGCATTCTTTAGTCTAATTAGCATGACCATGTACTGGTAGGATCCCCATTCCATAGCAAAAGTGGTCTTATATCTGTCTTTCAGTGCTAGCTTGATCTGATGGTATCCTAAAAATCCGTCGGTGAATGAATAAACTTCCTGCCTCCTACATTATCCAACACCTTGTCCGTGAAGGGTGTAGGGAATGGGTCATGTGGCATGCATCATTTAACTTCCTCAAGTCGACGCATATTCTTATCCCACCTTTCTTTTTCTCCTGACCTACCATCGGTCTTATCCATTATGATTCTTCCACAGGTTATATGATGTCAGCTTTAATCATCCTATCGATCTCAACTTTGAATTTTTGCTTATATATCGGATTTAGTATGTATGTTCGTTGTCTGATTGGTCTTGCCTCGACTCAGAGTGGTATACTCATTTCACCTATCTCTCCTGCTATGCCCTTCATTTATGCGAACATTGTGGGGAACAGGTCATTGTATTCGCATAGCAACTATTTTATGCTTTCCATTGTTTGCTCAACCCAGTAGTCTCCAATGCTGGCCATTTTGGGATTCTCAACTGTTCCAATGTTGAATTTCTTCACCTTTATTGGTGCAACAATTACTTCTGATTCTAGAGGTGGAACTTACGCTTCTTTTTTGCCTTCAACTTCCTCAATCTGAAATTCACATGGATTGTCTTCATCTGGTATTTCTTCCTACACATGGTAGCATGATAGTAGTTCTTTCACTCTGTTGGCATAGGGGAAGACCCAGGGTTCAACATTACAACAACACACCAACCAAACCCTAACTACCGACCCTTTCAGCAACACCTGCAAAGCAGATGAAGTCTCACCCGAGGTAGAGGAAGGGGTGGTTGCAGGACTCTAGTGTATGGAACCTTAGCTGGGACATATATCCATGATTGTAATACCTTAACAGAGTACTTAGTTATTACAGTTCATTAGTATTTATCTTTAATACACAGCCCAGCTAAACGCTAATAACAGATCAACACAGTATTCACATAGACCCAATAGATTCAAGCACTATGCATACAAATAGATATCAAATCTAGCATTCATTCACATTATTCAACACTAAACTATCATATCTGATTTATCTATCATTTAACATCACACTAAGAATTGCATAACATAAACAAAAGAACAAACAAAGCACAAAGAATTCACAACATGGGATAACTTGGTTCACCCCCATCCTAAGGCTACGTCCACCAACTATTTGTCTTCTTTATTAGCTTCTTTCAATCTTCTTACATGCACAAAGTCTCGATATCAACTTCACAGAGGACAGGAGATCTAGGCACTCTTCGCTATATCCTCCTTCCTTGAGTTATAGCACAAAGCCTTCCACAGTGTCTTACAATCACTTGCACTTATCTTTGCAAGTCTCACATAGTATGCACGAAGCACCTACAATTATTACTTTTACTTAGCACAACTTACAACTCTTCGATCACATAGATCGAACTATTTCCTACATGTTGATGGGCAAATTTGACATGCCGTCAACTGGAAGAATAGATCCAGTTCGGGGTTGTATAAATAACCCAAGCCATTTGGTGTAACATATTCTAACGGGTTTAATGGCTCCATTAGCCAACTAGGGTCCTAAAGATAGAGAAATAAAATAAACTAACTAAAGAAAAGATTCTAACAATCGACACAATAAATACAAATATTTATCTAAGAATGTGAATATACAAATGATTATGAATAGTTTATATACAGTTTACAAGGTTTGCATGAAATCTTGTGAAAATGATTGTTTGATAAAGTTTAAGAATCAAATATGAACAACACTACTTTTTATCTTTTTTTAAAAGATATTAAACGAATAAATACTAAATGAATACGATTGAAACAGTGACACAAAAACAGTCAAAGCTAATTAATGTAATCATCGTTTCATTCATAAACAACTTAACTAAATAACACACAAAATAACATGTAGCTGATAAACGGAACTGGTATTATCTTTCTGTGTTGTATGAGCTCCTGCATGTACTGTTGTTAAGGGAAACTTATAACAGAACAATACTGGCACTTCTAGAATACATTCAAAGAAGTATTTGATATTGGAGTAAATTAATAACAACATGAAGACAACTAATTAAAAATCATGTGATCTTAAGATAATCAATATTTAAGAACGAAACAAAAATCAATTCTAAGTATTGATATTATCCATCATTTAACATTAGAAACAAATTCCACAATAATCAAATGATCGATTGATCAGACATAAAAAATGGAATAAGAAATTATGGACAACATATAACATTTAATAGTATGAAAACACCATATGATGACAAGCTAAAGATAAAATAAACCATAATAACATTCTCATAATACAATAGTAATGAAAGAATGAAATGGAATAAGCATCAGACAGGTCTAAAGCCAAAGATGAATTGCTTTCCCATATTCTTTCTCAAAATCACATGCCCATACTGTAGTCCTGGAAGAATTTTTGGGATAATAGACTCTTAAAGATGGAAAAAGTTAATTAATACATAAATGATAGCAATTAATTATGTATTGATAAAAAAGACTAAAGATAATTTAAATCAATGCATAATCAATTATTGAAAGAATATGAAGATATTATAATGAAAATAAAACCATTTTACTCACAGGACAAAACCATTAAGCAACCTAGAATTCCATATTCTTCTTTGAAAATACTCGTCCATTCTCCCAAAGATTTCAACCATCCATTACTCCATTTGAAAAGAAGAAAAATTTACAAAAGAAATAATGTACAAAAGAGAAAGGATTAAAATCCTCTTCTCAATTTCTTGGATCTTTGTGGCTCTGAACTTTCTCATATATTTATACAATGAATGAACAGTCTGGGCATCACTATTAATTTTCGCCACCTGAAATTTTCCTTGCAAAAGAAATCAATATCTTTCAAATCATACATTTTCTTTGGAAAATATCTAGGAGGAAGGTAAATGGGTCCATTTGGGTTCTGGGTTTTCAACCGTTTCTTCAAATTCTTCATGGTTTGGCTGCAATCAGTTATGTAAAATCTTCTGTCTAATCTTGACGCCTTTCCAAATTTTATCTATTGTTGCTCATAAAATTATTTGTAGCAATCCAAAATTATTTTTGGATCAATCATCTTGAACGTATTTGGATAATAAAATCAAGCCATGATCATATTTGTATCAAATATTTGATAATAGAAACCTTTGAAACAAAAAGAAACCTAAATTAATAACCTAAAAATTGTGAATAAAACAAAATCTAGAAAAATAAAAAATGAATTTAAACTAACTATAACTTATAAACAAACATTGTTTATAATTTGTTTTCAAATATGATCTTAAAATTTTAGAAGCTTCAACTTAATGGAGAAGAGAAAAATATTAATTTTGGTTTTTTACAAATCAAACAAATGATAGATAATTATTTTATTATTATTATTTTGAAATGAGATGCAAAAATGAAAAAAGAATTTAATTAATTAATATCACCAAATGATTTCATGAAAATGAAAAACCAACCAAGATATTATTTGATGAAGTATTGAACCCATTATTAAAAATAGTCAAACTTGCTAATGAGCAAAAGAAAGAACACATAATCATAATTTAAACGAAAGTAGACAGATGATAAAAATTAATGTTTTTGTTTAAATTGAGATTTTTATGCTCGTTTCTAACTTTTGACATATACTCTTATAATGAATGTCTCATACAATAGTGAATGTCTTAAGTTTGTCTCAAAGCAAGACAAGATATGGAACTATTTGAAAAGGTTGATTCTGTAGCTCATTTTAATTATCAAGATTCTAATGGGGGGCCTTTAAATTTTGTAAAAATTTAGGGGGAGTTGTTGGGGCCCAACACTACATCACCTAGATTTATATTTATACATTACAAAATCGGGCTTAAACATGGGTAAACCCATGGGTAAACATTCCCATACCCATTACATAAGCCCAAAACCCAAAAATCCCTAAAAAGGGGTCGAGATCCCACAATCTCCGCTTTGTCTTACGCTCCACCTTCAATAGTCTGTCGAAGTTTTTACACATTATGTTCAGCATCCCTATGATCGTTAATGATGTAAACCTATCTGTTGCCTTCAAAGGGGTCAGTGGCCTGAGTTCCTAAAGAGAGAAGGGAGAAGAACTTTTCCTGAGGAAGGAAGTTGCATTTTCCTATGTAAAAACCTTATAAAAAAGGAAGTTCGCAGGTTGTTATATAGGCAGGGTGTGAGAATGACCCATTCTCGCAGGTTGTACTATAGCTAGGGTGCGAGGTGTTCACAGGTTGCTCTATATCTAGGGTGCGAGAATGCCTGCACGTGGGAAAAATGAGTGTTTTCTCGAATCTTCTAGAAGGAGAAACTTCTATGGTGAGGTGGCATCTGAATGGTTTGGATCTTACTCGCTTTCATGATTTAGTGGGATCATCCTAACCCCCTCACCTTATCCTCTTCAACTTATAAAAGGAGAGGAGTTCTTATGTAGAAAGTTAGCTTGGGTTAGCTTTGTTGGTTCTTGAGCTTGTTAGCTTTGGCTTGGTTAGAGTGGCTTTGAGATTTGCTTTGTCAAGATAGATTGTAAGTAGCTATCAGATCTATGGTCTTAGAATCCTTGGAGCAAGAAGTGTGTGGGGAATGAAGGACAGTTGGAAGGGACCTTACGACATCAAGGCTATGGTTGTAATATCTCTTTCACATTTAATATGATAAAGTAATATGATTCTTTCCTATAAAGCTTGTTATGTTTTATTGTATAATTCCTTGATCATATACATAGATTGATTGTTGAATAGATTGTGTTATCTTCACTTTGGTTGGTTTTTGTTGTATTGGTCTTGGCTGCACGAGAGCACTGGAGCGAAGCGGGAGCAACAAAGACCATAGGAAGCGTTCATAAGGTATGTTCTTTGTTCTTGCCTCCTATTTAATTCAATAGTCAAAATCTAGGGAAAGAGTATTATTCTGTTTTTCTTTGTTCTAGATCCAGGTGGATCTAGGGAGATCGGTTTGTGTCCGCACTTACGGATTTATCCAATAACAAAATTGGCGACTCCACTGGGGAATGGATTGTTTCCTAGTTAGTCTAGTTTCCCTTTCCTTGATTGCTTGTTTTCTGGTCTCTGACTCTGTGGGAGATCCATCAAGACTCTCTAGATTTGAAAGTTCACTCAAAATTTTTGTCCTTTTTCCAAATTTTGTGTTTACAGACATTCTCGCACTGTACCCTTTAGTGGCCTGCAAGAATCATCTGAGTTCGCACCCTACTGTGTAATCCAGTGCGAGATGTTCACACCCTACCTATGTCTAGCCTGCGAACTCCACTAATGTTCACACTGCACCCTATAGCTAGGTTGCGAACCCATTTGAAATTTGTGTTTGGAATTAGGATGTCCTATTTTTTGATGCCCAGTTTTGCTTTGATCAGCTGGATTGAACTTTTGGAGCCTATATTGATCTGTTTACAGCCTTCTTGACATTCTTTGAGTTGCTTTTATCCATCTTTTCTTTATTTGGTTTTGAAGGATTAGTCTCTTGCTTTGAGTGTCTTTCAATTACAAAGTGTGTGTTTTCTTTAGAATTGTTTAGGGAAAGATCAGATTTCTTCTGAATAGTTCGCTTTAAAAGAAAACTTTTAGTTTGTGTTTCTTTGTTTTAAGAAAGTTCATTATTGCTTTTAGTGAAATTTTTGAAACAAAAAGATTCATTTTCTTTCTTTATATTAGATTGGGGGCATCCTTGCATTTGAAGTAGCAAAATTGCATGATTGATATTGATGAGTGCAAAAAACAGTTGGGACATCGTGCATATGGGAATGATAAATGTTTTCTCCTTCTCGTAGCATAGATTTCATCGAAATGAAAAGATTGCATCTTCATATCTTTGCATAATTTTTAGAGTCGGTCAAAACACCATATTGTCCACGCCATCTTCCTTTTGAGTAACAATAGCCATAAAATAAAGCGCTTATAAAAATTGATTAGACATTTTTATCTTTTCTAGTAGCAAACATACATTAGATTAGTTGTAGGGCTTTGGAATAGGTGTGAAAGATAACTTTCCAAAGATGCAAACAAACATAGTATCTTTTGATAGGGAGAGTTAAATCCACGTACTACATTTTGTCCTGGGAAGCCCTTCTCACACAAGGGTCAAGCACTAGGTCACATTGATGTTGGCAGAGTTACTCACCCTGCTTTGTTGACATCAGTGTAGAGATTGCACATATTATGAGGGTCACTCGGAGGTATACCCACAATGATGAGTGGAAGCCTTTTGAGTTGATTTCAGGCTAGATACCCTGCCCTTGCGTGTGGATCGGACTGTCGACTGTCCCCCCAGGTTTTATTGTTGTTGGTGGTAACCTTAGTGGCCTATCTTTCTAGGTTCTTTACACGAGGTGACTGTGGAGGGGCAAGTCTTCACGGTACTTGGAATTGACGTTGGCCAAACTCACTCGGGCTCCTTGGAGGGTATACCCACGATTATGTGTGGGAGCTTGCACCAGGGTTTAAGTCTATTAAGTAGGTCATCAACGTAAATTTTCCACCCGCTCTATCTCAGCCCCTTCTTACTTTGTTCCCGCGATGTTGGATTTCATCACCAACTAGTGCGTTCATTGTGAGAAGGTTTTGTTTGCTTGCTTGATTACTATATTTTTAGCGTGTGCTGTTTGTTTTCCTTAGAGGACTCTCGATTGGATTTTTGTTTTTAATGAAGTCAGTTCCTGAAATGACCAATGAAGGAACCTCTGCTCCAGGGGAACCTTTTGTTTTTCCTTCTTATGGAAACATTGGTCCTCCTCACATCGCTACTTTGAGCCTTCCAGGTCTCACAATTGGATTGTCGGTGTGGTTGTTTTCCACTCAGGTAATATCAAATGCAGTAAGTGCTTCGGTCGTAAGAACTTCCCCCCAAGAACATCAACCTCATGTTGATCCTTCACCATCTTCACCAGTAAGGTATTCTTCACCTTCTTCGCTTGCAAGGCCGCCTTCCATTCCATATTCTTCGTCGATCGAAAGTTCTAAACCTAGTAACCCGGTGAATAAGAAGAAGAAGAAAAGGAAGAATAAGAAGAAGAAAGATAAACAAGGGTCAAAGCTTCCAACCACTGCTAAACATGTTGGAAAGCAACCGGTTATAGTTAATCATGTTGGGAGTGTTGATGATGTCAAAATCACCCAAACAACTCGTGAGCCCAAGTACCCTTGCAGGCTTTGTAAGGGTAGCCATCTTCTTAAGGATTTCCCTAGTCTATCCAAGGTTATATAAGAATGGTCTACATGCCCTCGCCAACCCATGTCGTTAGCCTCTGAACAACATGTTGACGACCCCCCATCAACCAGTCATGATACAGTTGGGAAGAAGAAAAGTAGAGTCAAGTTCCCGTGTATGTTATGCAAAGGGAGTCATCTAACTCATCTTTTTCCTCATATGGAAGAAGCCTCAAAATTACTGGAAGACATGACTGTTTCATAGCCTCAACTTCCAGCTGCTTATCGCAAGCTTTCTCTCAACCCACCTATAGTTGATGGAATGATCAATCTGGTTCCCGTGACGGTCAATCCGGTTGATCAAGTGGTCAATCTGGTCACGTATTTGGATGAACCAATAGACCAAGTGGTTGATACGATCCCATCCTCGATCAACCCCACTCTCCCTTCAGAGAGAGAAACCCAAGTGGTCGATCCATTTCCACCTGTCGACCCCATTCTCCGCTTGGAGAATGAAACCCAAGTGATCGATCTGATCTCTCCATCAGTCGATCCTACTCTCTTGCTCGAGAGTAAACTCGATACTTCCCATGTTTTTCTTGTTGATACAGAATCTCCCGTGCCGAGGGGTATTCCTCCTTCTCCCGTGGAACCCCCTCCAAGTAATGAGGCCATCCATTTTGATTGGGGTGTGCTAACTGGACCTCGTCTTCCCTCTTACATTCCTTTCCAGATTATAGTACAGGTTTGTGGTCGGGACGTTCCTCAAACATTGATAGATGAAGGTTCGTCTATTATTATTTTGTCCTCTTTTGCTTGGCAAGCTTTGGGTTGTCCTCCACTTGCGTCGGTTACGCAGAATCTGTTATCTTTTAACAGAAGAACTAGTCAACCTTTAGGGACCCTTCCTCAGTTTCCTGTAACTTTGGGAGGGAAAACTGTCTTCATTGATGTCATGGTAGTCCAAGACCCCTTGGATTTTTCTTTACTCCTTGGGCGAGATTATGTCTATGCCATGAAATCTATTGTCTCTACTCTTTTTCATGTGATATCTTTCCCTCACGATGGATGAGTTGTGACTGTTGATCAACTTTCATTCATAGACCCCACATGGATTACCTCCCTGAATGGTTCTTATATGCAGATGGTATCTCCCCCACCATAGGTCAATTATGTGTTGTTGTCGCCCATGGCTTCAACTTCTGATGACTTAGATCTAGTAGTTGACATGGTGATCTCTTCGATAGGGTTGGTAGAGCCTGATCTCTTTTCTCCTATCGCGACCCTTGACATGGTGTCCTTCCAGAGTGTTTTTCTTCCTTCTAGTGAAGACCTCTTGGAATCCATGACCGAGTTTTGTCCCTTGACATGGTGTTATTCCCGAGCATGGTCCTCTTGGAATCCATGATCAAGAAGCCAATCGAGGATAGTTTTTGCATCTCTGCAACAACCTCGTTAAAAAATGAAACAGAGGTTTCGAGGATAGTTTTTGTGTCTCTATGACAACCTTGTTAAAAAATGAAACAGAGGTTTCGAGGATAGTTTTTGTGTCTCTGCGACAACCTCATTAAAAAATGAAACAGAGGTTCTGAGGATAGTTTTTGCATCTCTGTAACAACCTCGTTAAAAAATAAAACAACGGTCTTTGAGCATGGTTTTTTTATTTCAAGCTCGTTAAAAAATGAAACCAATTGAGGATAGTTTTTGCGTCTCTGTAGCAACCTCGTTAAAAAATGAAACAGAGGTTACGAGCATAGTTCTTGTTTCTATGTCAAGCTCGTTAAAAAATGAAATATTTTTCTCCTCTCTGTTTGAGTCAAGTCCTTCATCTAGTATTTGAAGATTCATTTCATTCTCCTTTTCAGTTGGATGAAACGAAGCTTGGGGGGAATCTTCCTCAACCTCTGGACTTCATGTTGAAGTAGAGCCACTAGCTTCTTAAGATGGGGGCTAAGTACCAACCATGATTTGGGAAGTCATAAGCATAGTTTTCCATGGTTCAAGCTTGTGTAAAAATGAAACCACTTACCTCAAGCATAGTTTCCTCTGGTTCAATCTTGCGTAAAAATGAAACCAGGTCCAAGCATAGTTTTGTTTTGTTTTAAAGCTTGCGTAAAAATGAAAACAATCCCGAGCGTGGTCTTTGTCCGTTCTTGCACTCGTAAATACATAAGAACGCGATTGAGCATACTTTTATCACTTTTTCGGCCTCAACAAGGTTATACGAAAAAGGAACCCCCCTGGAGTTCTCTTTAAGCTCTTTTCAGACTCTCTAAACATGAAAATGCTGCTGAGCGACCTTGCTATTTTCACGCTCGATAAAGTATTTGAAGTAAGCGTCTGGTGAGCGATAATTTATCTCTTTTTCGGTCTCATCAGACTATTTTATGAAAAAGGAACTGAGAGAGTTCTCTTTTGAGTGTTTTTCAGACTCTATAATCATGAAAAACCTTTGAGTTTTCTTTCTTTGGACTCATAAAACAAACATTGAAAGGCCCATATGGGACCTGAGTTTTCTTTAAGTGTTTTTCAGACTCTCTAAACATGAAAAACCCATGAGTTTTCTTTCTTTGGACTCATTAAATAAACATCAAAAGACCCGCAATGGGATCGAACCACTCCTTCCTAGGGTTCGTTAAACATACTCCGAGGGACTCGTCTGAACGATCAGCTTACATTACAAGTATATGTTATCCTCCTCAAACTTGAGTAAAAATAAAGAGGTACTCGCCATAAATGGTGGGGGAAAAATTGGGAAAGAATTGTGTCTAAATCTGTATTATGTGGGAGAGTCACTTTTGAACATGACACCCTTTCACTCGCCTTGTGTCTAGGTTGGAAAGTCCACTCGTCTCCTGATCATACTCCTATAAGATTACAAATTGGTCTCTGATCCTTGTTGTTGAGTCAGTGTTTCCAAGACAGTTGTCGTGTCGTCAATCCATTCAAAAAGATGTCCAACCTGAAAAGCCTTCTATTGCGTCGGCCATTTCTACGGTCTTTAAGCCTTCTATTGCATTGGCCATCCCTGAGTCAGTCCTGAATCACTTATTACTCTGATCTACATCAAATCTTGTTACTTGTTTCGTGTCATTGATGTGGGATACATTAAGGCCCTCCTGTGACAAGTCTTTTCCTGTTGACTTCAACTCATTATCTAGGAATTAGACTTAGAAACTATTTGGTACCTTGGGACTTGCATACCTCAATGGCAGGTTTCCTCGCTTTCGACGGTGCGTTTTCATTATCAACCCCTGATCTAGAGATTCCGTCGAGTGTTCGACCTTAGCTCATTGATTCACATTTGTTGGATTGTACCAGAGTAACTTGGGAGTTATTGACATTAATGGTGATTTCCCTCACACTTGTTAATGGTATACACTAATGACCGGTAATCAAGTGGTTTCTACCATGTTCGACTTCGAAACATGTATTCACATGGTTAGATTCGTACTATAGAGTGGCGGAGATGAAGACCCTGGATATTTTCTGACAGATCCAGGTTGTGTTGGAGTATATTCAATGTATTGTTGCATAGATCCACATTGTATGTCTGGTGGCTATGTTCAAATTTGAGTCTTTAACACATAGATCCACAGTGTATTTTTGGTGGCTATGTTCATATTTGAGTCATATTTGCATGGATCCACAGTGTATGTTTCGTGGCCATGACCTGTCTTACTTGACATGGATCTTCGCATGTCGACATTTATTCTTTGAGTCATTTTTATTTTGAGTATGGGAATGCCTACCTCAGTGATGATATATTATTGTACTGTATTTCCTTGTTTGTTGGCAGGTTTCCGACCGACTGTTCCTTGTTCCCTACACACACTTGACAAAGTATTTCAGCTATCACTCTGTTCTAACTTCATACTTTGGGGGGCTCTCTGTTACACATTATTTTCTTCATCCCTATGATCGTTAATG
Source organism: Picea engelmannii (assembly GCA_009831015.1). Taxonomy (NCBI): domain Eukaryota; kingdom Viridiplantae; phylum Streptophyta; class Pinopsida; order Pinales; family Pinaceae; genus Picea; species Picea engelmannii. The sequence continues at coordinate 267,771 of ML790213.1, forward strand.
ATGTAAACCTATCTGTTGCCTTCAGAGGGGTCAGTGGCCTGAGTTCCTAAAGAGAGAAGGGAGAAGAACTTTTCCTGAGGAAAGAAGTTGCATTTTCCTATGTAAAACCCTTATAAAAAAGGAAGTCTGCAGGTTGCTATATAGGCAAGGTGTGAGAATGACCCATTCTGGCAGGTTGCACTATAGCTAGGGTGCGAGGTGTTCGCAGGTTTCTCTATAGCTAGGTTGCGAGAATGGTTGCACGTGGGAAAAATGAGCGTTTTCTCGAATCTTCTAGAAGGAGAAACTTCTATGGTGAGGTGGCATCCGAATGGTTTGGATCTTACTCGCTTTCATGATTTAGTGGGATCATCCTAACCTCCTCACCTTATCCTCTTCATCTTATAAAAGGAGAGGAGTTCTCATGGAGAAAGTTAGCTTGGGTTAGCTTTGTTGGTTCTTAAGCTTGTTAACTTTGGCTTGGTTAGAGTGGCTTTGAGATTTGCTTTGTCAAGATAGAGTGTAAGTAGCTATCAGATCTATGGTCTTAGAATCCTTGGCGCAAGAAGTGTGTGGGGAACAAAGGACAGTTGGAAGGGACCTTACGACATCAAGGCTATGGTTGTAATCTCTCTTTCACATTTAATATGATACAGTAATATGATTCTTTCCTATAAAGCTTGTTGTGTTTTATTGTATAATTCCTTGATCATATACATAGATTGA
>ML790213.1:268568-305267 GCA_009831015.1 Picea engelmannii
GATCTCCCTAGATCCACCTGGATCTAGAACAAATCATGACAGAATAATACACTTTCCCTAGATCTAGCCTATTGAATGAACTAAGAGATAAGGGTCATGGGCATACCTTATGAATGCTTTCCTTTGGTCTCTGTTGTTCCAATCTTTTGTTCCAATGCTCTTGCACCGTTCCAATTACAGCAACACAAACCAATCGGGGTAAAGGCAGATTAATATATTCAATAGCTAGTCTATACATATGATCAAGGAATTATGTAATAAAATGACATCATTTTTATGGGAAAGGGACATATTATTGTATTGCATTAATTGAAAGTGAAACTTACAGACTGAACCTTGATGTCGTAGGTCTCCTTTCGATGGCTCCTTAGCTCTGACACACACACTTTCTCATGCATGAAGAAAATCAACTATTTTTGATGACTTTGTTGTTGTCTCTTGTTGTTGTAGTATCAGTCCTCCATACAGTGTTGCACTAATTCTCCAATCAATCTCTTGCTAGCTTGCTTCTTATTCTTATTAACCCTTTCCATGAGCAATATCCTCAATGTATAGGAGAATATAGATTAGTTACTTGGATAGGAAATGATCCCAAGATATCTGGAAAACCAGTACTTTGCCAACCATTCGAATGCCAACTCATCCTTCTAGAAGATTCCCTTCTAGAAGGATCGAGAACCTATCTTTTTCCTTCTTTAAGAACATGTTCGCACCCTAAAAATGAGGACAGTGTGAACTTCTTTCACTCCAGCTTAATGCAGCCTGCCAGAATCAGGCATTCTCGCAGGCAAGTATATAGGCAGCCTGCGAACTATCTTAAAAATGTGATTTCTGGAAGTAGACAAGTGTAACTTTCCTCAGGAAAATGTCCTTAGTGAAGAGCTTGATTTTCAATCATCATAACATCATCATAACATCGTCATGATGAAAAAAATTGCGGATAACAGAATTTCCCCCAAAGTCTGAGAGCGGAACTAGTGACAGTCGATAGACTTTGTAAGTTGCATGTGTGTTTCAAGAACCAAAAGCACATCTAATCAGAGACCTGCAAACATCCAAACATCAGCATAATATCATGTATACCAATTCCTGAGGTAGGCATTCCCATACTCAGATCATAGACTGATGACATTGTAATCAAAGATCATGGCCACCAATCATACACTGTGGATCCATGTTGTCATAATATAGCATAGCCACCTGAATACACTGTGGATCTATGCGAAAAATTTGAAATCAAAACGACATAGGCACGAAACATACACAGTGGATCTATGTGTCACAAATAATACATACTCCATCGCAACCTGGATCATAAAGATAATATCCAGGGTCTTCAACCTCATCGCCCAAAATACGAATCTAACCATGTGATTACATGTGTCGAAGTTGAACATGGCAGAAACCACTTGATTACTGGTCATTGATGTAACCATTAACAAGTGAGAGGGAAATCACCATTGATGTCAATGATTCCCAAGGTACTATAGTAAAATCCATTGACTGTGAATAAATGATTTGATGTCGAACAGTCGACGGAATCTTTCGATCAGAGGTCAATGATGTAAACCCACTGTCGAAAGTGAGAAACTTGCCATTGAGGCATGCAAGCTCCAAGGTACTGAATAATTTCTAAGCCTTGATTCCGGATAATGTGCTGAGGTCAACAGAATAAGACTCATCATAGGATGGCCTTGATGTATCCCCCATCAGTGACATGAAATGATTAACAGAGTTTGAAAGTGAAATAGAGTACGTGGAAATTGGACTTTGGACACAGGGAAGGTCGACACGGAATGAATGGGAAACTGCAGATGGTTGACTCAATAGAAGTTTCAGATAGACTGCTCTTGAACAAATGAATGACATGACCAATGATTTGGCAGCATTGACTCAAAGACGACACATGTAAAGATCTTGTTATCAAATCGAATGAGAGACAAATGGATTTCCCAAACCGGCTTCAGATGATGAATGAGGGGGTGTCATGTTCAAGAGCGACACTTACTACCAATTAACACAAAGATGAAACATATCCCTTTCCCAAATTTTCCCCCACCATTTCTAGCAAGTACCTCTTTATTTTTACACAAGCTTGAAGAGGATCACATATGCTTGTTGATATAAGCTCATCCTTTGGACGAGTCCCTCAGAGTATTTTTAACGAACCCTAAGAAGGAGTGGTTTGGTTCCATTACGGGTCTGTCAATGTTTGTTTAACGAGTCCAGAGATAGTAAACTCGAAGGTTTTTAAAGATTATAGAGTTTGGAAAAACACTTAAAAGAGAACTCTCTCAGTGCCTTTTTCGTACAATATCCCAATGAGACCGAAAAAAGGGTTAAACTATCGCTTGAAGGACGCATATTTCAAATACTTTATCGAGCGTGAAAATAGCAAGATCGCTCAGCAATCTTTTCCTGTTTAGAGAGTCTGAAAAGAGCTTAACGATAACTCCAGGGGGTTCCTTTTTTGTGCAACCACAGTGAGCCCGGAAAAGAGATAAAACAACGCTCGGTCACGTTCTTATGTTTTTCACAAGCGCAAGAACGGACAAAAAGCGCTCGAGGTTTTAAGTCAAAACCATAGAAAACAAACAAAATCACACCACACCGTAAAAGTTTTGTCCATAATCATCCTCATTGGGTACCTGCAAGTCATTTTACTCATTTTCATATTAGTAATTAGGGTTAAATAATGAATAAACATGAGAAAACCCACTTTTAACATGGTAAAAAGTAAATAAAATAAATCCATAACACATTTTACCATATCATTTTACCCTTTTACCATTTGAGTGCAAAAACTTCCATTTTACCTTCTACCTTCATCGTCGATTTGCGGGAGCTTCGGGCCATCATTCTTCGAGCCGTCTGTGGTGTTTTGGTAAGCTCTCCATGTTTTATCTTTTCATGGTTCAAATTCATGATTTCATTGGTTAAATTTAAAGTTTTGAGTTAATTTTTGAAACCCAATGCGTGTAGAGGGATTCTCGCAGGCTGCCCATACGGGGCCTGTGAGAATGCCTCATTCTTGCAGGCGGGCCTAAGGAAGCATGCAAGAAGTTTGCACTGTGTGCCATAAGTCACCTGCGAACAGCGCAAAGTCCAAAAAAGTTTGTAATGTTTAGCCAATAAAAAATGTTTATTCCATGAAAGAGAGTTTTAACCATCTTCATATGTTCCCCATGCAGGTTTATAACCATCATAATGGTGCTCGAATGGAGAGAACGGGAACACGAGGAAGATAATACAAATTCTGAAAATCACCCTCCAACCATTGCTGCTCTAAGAGATTGCGGTCTCTTGAAGTATTTCCGCATACCGGGCATGAGAGCCCAAGTTCGATTGCTAGAACACTTAGTTCGGATGTGGGATCTGGATCAGCAGGTTTTTAATGTCGGAGCTCACACATTGACTATCGACATTGGGGACATCTATTTCTTGACTGGGCTATCCAGGCGAGCTTCCTATGTCAGCTTGACTGGTAGCCGAAGGGGTGGTTTAAAAATGAGTGAGTATTGCCGGGAGCACTGCATGTCGGAGGCTGAATGACAAAAAGGGAAAGTGGCCATTTGGGGAGTGACTGATATAACTCTCTGTACCATTATCTTCACTATCGCTCGGATGGCAAGAAGTGTTGCCCCACATATGGCTCTGCAGAGCTATTTTCAGTATGCCATCGAGTGTACTGAGCCCCGGGTCTTCAACTGGGATGACGCAGTTTTACGCAATCTCAAGAAACAACTGACCAAATGCAGGCATGGAGATCTAAAACAGTTTGGATATGGATCATTGTTGTTGTCTTTCTTCTGTGAGAGGGTTCCTGTGTTTAGACTTCAGGCAGAGTGGCACTTTCCGGGTCCCAGGGATCCACGAATGTTACGATGGTGCCAACTCATGGCTAGACATGTGGAAGGACCGATTGTCAGGTATGACGATCTCTTCTTCGACTGGCTTCAAGGCCAGGTGTTGATGGTAGAAGATTATGCATATGCTGGCTTAGATTTTCGAGGTGATCCTGACCTTGCACTTCCCGAGGATGCACAGTGGGGAGACCTCGGTAGGAAATACACCAATTTTTATCTTTTTAGATGTTTTTTTATTTTCATCATATTTAAATGTTTTGGTTTTATAGATTTATCTGAAGACTAACACCAAATTTTTATTGATAACACAGACGTTGGGGCATATAGACCTACTGGTAGTTCTCCTGTCCAGCGTCGAGGAGAGGCAACAGTAGCAGTTCCACAGTACGTCGAGGACTATCTGACAGTGGAGCAGAACTTAGAGGGTCTGATGGCCGACGTTCCAGATATGACTCTGGAGGAGATTCCCCGACGCAATCAACGTCACACTGTGGGAGTCTCTGCCTCTATGGGTCGCTTTCTCCGCAGAGTTTCTAGGACATTAGTGTGCTATCGTGAACATCATTGATGTCATTATGTAGAAGCCATGGGATTCAATTTTGATATTTTGGTCTTCGAACACATTTTGTAAAAACAAACTTTGAGCATTATATATATATACACGGCTTCTACCAGCTTACATTTACATTGTGTACATTTCAATGTGTTTGATTCATAAATTGTTCAAATGTCTGTCTAATACATAATTAGCTAAAGCATCTGTTAATGTATTAAGACTTCTCGAAATGTGTTGATATTCAATATGATCAAAATGTCGTTCCAAGAGACGAATCCACAAATATACCCTTAATAAAGTAGGACTTCGAATAGAGTAGACATTACTTAGCTGTAGCACTACCAGCTGCGAGTCAAGTCGCACAACCAAGTGACGAATTCCAAGAGAGATAGCATCAACCAATAACTCAATAACGGCGCTATACTTTGCGATGTTGTTGGTTGCTCAGCCAAGACATACACCTCGTAAAGATATAAGTTTGTTTGTTGGGGCATAGATTGCCCACGCAACGGAAGCTAAGTTTCGAGTACTACGGCTAGCACCGTCGACGAAGCCAATATAAGGTAGCGAATACTCCGACATCTGGCAATCAAACACAACGTCACGTAAGGGTAGAGACCAGATAACGTCAAAAGAAAAACTAAAAGTAACACACACACTCAGTATGATACATAAAATACAAGTACTTCATGCACAAACGACTCATGCATAGTACTTCTTTAAGTACAACCCATTTCTGGGTTCACCTAAAGGTACACCATCATAATCAACTAGCTCATACGCTCCTTTTTCCAAAACTTTGCTAACAATGTAATGCCCACACCATATTGGTTCGAATTTCCCAGTTCCTAAGACATCTTTATCTTGTTCATATAAAAGAACAAGATCTCCTTCAGAGAAGACACGAGGTTTGACATGCTTTTCATATTGTGCCTTAACACATTTCTTCTGGGCTTCTATTACAAGAGTAGCGTCACGGCGAGTCTCATCTAATCGCATCAAATACAACAAACGTTCCTCTTCGGCAGAAGTATTAGGTAAGAGCTCTACAGCTAGCTTCAAAGAAGGTATTTCACATTCTATTGGTAGAATGGCTTCCATGCCATAAACTAATCGAAAAGGCGTAAATCCCGTAGCAGATTTAACAGACGTCTGATATGCCCATAATGTCGAAAACAACATTGTGTGCTAGTTGGTTTTATGTATTCCTATCATCCGTCGAATCATAGTGATGAGAACCTTATTGATGGCTTCGACCTGGCCATTAGCCTGTGGATAATAGGGTGTTGAGCTATCATGACGAAGGCCCAACTTTTCCGTGAGTTCATACATCATATAATTCCTAAAATGACTACTGTGATCGGTAACAATAGCCTGAGGAATACCAAAACGAGTGATGACATGGTTGAAAAGAAATAATGCTGCAGTCTTCCTAGTATTATCGAATGTCAGCATTGCCTCGGCCCACTTTGTAAAATAATCAACAGCTACAATAATGTAACCATGCCCCCTCGGTCGAGTGAGGGTGACATGTCATGAAATCAATGCCCCATTTTACAAAAGGACCTACTGAGACTACAGGATGGAGGGGAGCAGGATGCGACCGAATCTTCCGATTATAGGTCTGGAAGGCATGACACTTTTGAACCGCAGTAATGCAGTCATTTAATAAAGAAGGCCAAAAGTATCCTGCACGTAATATCTTTTGAGCAGTAGCATACCCAGACATATGACCACCACATGCTCCAAAATGGCAGTCATTCAAAGATTTCTCATCTTCGTCAAATGTCAAACAACGCTGAAAGACTGAGTCAATGCCTCGACGGTAAAGAGTATAACCGAGGATAATATAATGACGTGCTTGATAACGGATGCGACGTCGTTCAACACTAAACACAATTGGCCAGAAAGTTTGAGTTTGGAGATATATAATGATATCTCCGTACCAAATATCGTCGGTACTGATAAGGAAAAGTGATTCGTCAGGTAACGAATCAACTGCTACTTTTTCCATGGCAGAGTGGGGAAAATCACAAATTAACTCAGCAAAAACTAAGGATTTCTTCGACGTGGCGCGATCGAATTCCAAATCGAACTCCTAGAGAATGACAATCCACTTGGATTACTTGCCCCCCAGCAATTGATGGGTCAATATATGTTGCATGGGGTTACAATGTGAAATCACTGTAGTCTTTCTGGAGAGAATATAATGACGAAAACGTTGAACCGCTTCAACAACAGCCAAAGCCAGCTTCTCAACATGTTGGTACTTGATTTCCGTTGATGATAGACTTCGACTCAAGTAATAGACAACATGTTCATCGTGGTTATCATCCTCTTGAACGAGGACCATGCCAATAGTATACTCGGAAGCAGCTAGATAAAGAAAGTAATCTCGACTATAATCAGGAGGGAAAAGAAGAGGAGCTTTTGTGAGGGACAACTTTAAAGCTTCGAAAGCGTTGTTGGCAATATTATCCCAGACAAACTCTGAATCTTTCTTTAAAAGACGGGTGAAACCTCGGGTAATCTCGGCATAATTCGGGATGAAACGACGAAGAAAGTTTGCTTTCCCCTGCAAACTTTGTAACTGACGGAGTGAAGAAGGAGGAGGGAGATTAAGTATCACCTCAACCTTGATGGGATCTACCCAGATCCCCTGACGTGAAACAATGAAACCGAGGAGACGGCTGGATTCTACGCAAAAGACACATTTGTGAGGATTTAAGTGAATGCGATAGAACCGACAACGAACGAAAATTTCTCGGAGGTGAGTAGGGTGATCGACTCGACGTACAGAATGAGCCGGAAAATCGTCCAAATAAGGTTGAACGATATGCTTGATATCGTGAAATGCATAAGACATAGCACGTTGGAACGTTGCACCTGCGTTCTTCAGACAGAAAGGGAGTTTTCTGTAGGCGAAAGTACCCTAAGGAAAAATAAAATCCGTTTTATGTTGGTCCTCAGGAGCGATATTTATTTGATTATAGCCGGAAAATCCATCCATGAGGGAAAAGATTTCACTGTCGGCACAGTCATCGATGATCTGGTCAACGAAAGGGGTTGGAAAATTGTCCTTTGGACAAGCTTTGTTGATATCCCGATAATCAACACAAACGCGTATACTACCACCTTTCTCAATCGGTACTGGGTTGGAAACCCATTCTGTCAATGCCACAGGATAAATAAAACCGTCTTTAAGAAGTTTTTCAACTTCAAGTTTAATGGCTACCTCTTTACGTGGATGGACAGGACGGAGGCGCTGCTGGACTGGTTTAGCTCCGGGGTATGTCTTAATTTCATGAAAAACGATAGTAGGGTCAATACCCGGCATCTCTTCGTAACTCCATGCAAAGATATCACGAAATTATTTAAACAAGGAAGTATAAGTGATAATTTCTTTGGGAGAGCACGAAGCTCCAATATGAACGTTCTCGACTATCCCAGGTTTAGTTGAAATATCAATGGGTATCGTGGGATAAATATTGCTAAGGTTCCCTTCCACAAACACATCATGTGTAGATCCGGGAACGGTCTTTATGACCATAATGGTCGACGGAGTCGAAATCCGCTGGTAATTCTCGAGAGTGTGTTGTTCCAGAAATAGGATGGAACGATGATGTCCATCGTCCCAAGGGGTGTCATCCAAGATGGAAATAATCATATCGTCAGTGGGAAAAATGACATGGAAAGGATCAGGAGACAACTCATCACAAGAAGCAGTAGTGGAGGTTGCCAATTGAATGGCTTGATAAGCGGACTCAACCGGACTTAACGGCATAACGTCGCCGAAACGAGCATGATCTCCAAGATCAGGGAATATCCATGGGTCAAAAGACACTGGAAGTTCATAAGGAACAACAGAGATCATATTAATCGAAGCAACTGACGGGCGTAGAATATCGGGTGGTGGTGGTATGGGGAAAGTACCCATTAACGACGAATCTTTTAAAAGAGCGACTCCAACATTCTCGTAACCCGATGGGGTTTTAGCTATGAATGGCACGTTGCCAATGTGAGTATCAACATTAAAAAAGGAAAGTTGATCGACCGTAACCACTTTTCCCTGGTGAGGAAATCGTACGACACGGAAAAGGGTTGACACAACAGCATGCATAGAATCGACCCAGCTATGACCAAGTAGAAGATTATAATCTAGGGGGGTATCAAAAACTTCCACTTCCACTTGGACGGTCTTACCTTCCAGAGTGACAGGCAATGATGGTAGAACACCATAAGTCTTAAAACCCGAGCCATTGAAGTCTCTTAAAGTGTTTTGGGATTGGTTTAAAGGAGGAGAGCCAATGGCTTTCCAACAAGTAAAAGACATTACACACGTAGAGGCACCCTCATCAATAAAAGTCCGGCAAATGCTCTTGTTGGCGACAACAACTTGTATTTGAAATGCAAGCTGTGGGGGTAACCTTGGAATATGATCTTCCAAGTTAAAGACTATCAGATTCGTATCTTTTGGATCAATGCCACCTATAGATTTCAACAGTGCCCTTCGTTGTGCAGGACAAGACTGAAGGACTTCCAGGGCAGACATCGTTGAGGGTGCTTGGGCCAGATCTTCGACAATGCTATAGTTCTGGGCTGCCTGAGCATGAGGATTGAATGCCGACTTCTTAATGACACCTTTCGGGGGTTGTCGTATAACTGTATCAAGGTTCGATCGTTTGAGATGAAGAGGACCGTTTGTGGGTGGATTCGGTGGAGAGGGCTGTACCAGATCATGAGGTAAGTCATCAACCTTCTCCTTAGTAGGAGTATAATCTTTAGCTCTAGTGGTAAGTGCAACATTGTCTTTCTTGGAATCACCGGTGCACATCAAAACATAAGATGATGTAGAAGTAGAGGGTTGGTCATGGATGACCAACGAAGCCTGTTGTTGAGACGGGAAAGGTTGAGACAAAATTGCCGGCGTAGAGGATTTCGGCGTTCCTTGAAGGAACTTGTTGACCTCGGCATGTCTCAGACAATCTTTCATGTAGTGATCGTCACCACAGATAAGGCAAGGGTAGCGTGGTTTGCGCTTATCCCGGTCATCAACAGGAGGGGATTTGGTTTGCTCATTCAGATTATTATTTTTACCCTCCTTATTCTTGCCTCTCCCTTTCTTAGATTTTTTCTTACCGGTCGGCGTAGATTGAACTGCGTTCACTTCAGAGGTTTTACCGGCGGGAGGAGCAGGAGACGGAGAATTTTGAACATTAGAAGAATTGTATTTAGGGGTTGTAGTTGAAACAGAATGTGAGTGGCTATGAGTGGAACCAATCACACCATCAGTTGCATGCGAGGCAGCTGGAGTAGCAGAAGTGCTGGAAGTACCAGGATGAGGTAAATCAGGTAGTAAATCATACAAGGTTCCCGTTTGTGAATAAACGAGATCAAGATACTGAGCATGACTAATAGCCTGCTCTTCTGTGACAACACCACCCATATCAATGTCTTTACCAATTTTGTTTACAAAAGACTTTGTAAACCATTCTGCCAGTAACTGATCAAGAAGCTCAAGTTTAATGAGACGTCACCTCCGTCGCCACTCATGAATATGATCAGATATATGAGTGCTCGATCTTTATTTGAAGGAGGTTAAAATCTCAGTTCCAGTATCGTAACAGATTGGTAACTGGTAATGTGTTAGAAAGGCCATTGCAAGGGTGTTGAAATCCGAAAAGAAACTTCGTGGTAATTCAATGTACCACTTCGCAGCAGCACCTGTAAGAGTTCGTTGAAAAAGACGCAATTGAATGGATTCATCCATCAACGAGTTGGACGAACACCACAAATGGAAAGTCATGACATGATTATTTGGGTCTTCTCCCACCTTCCCATCAAATTTTGGAATATCCGATGGAAGCTTTGCAGAATAGCAGGCCATTGGGGAGAGTGACGAATAGGATCATTAAGAATCCTAGACAAATCTGGCAGATCCAAAGTAGCAAGAAAAGGCAACTGCCGATTCACTTGTGGATACTGGTGACTTTGGGGCGAAATCCCTGTCGGTAGACCAGTGGGACCGTATGCAGTCTGCCCCCAAAGGGAAGACCCTGGTTGGTTCTGTGGTGGATGAATAGGATAGTAACCCCAAGGATTTTGACCTTGAGTCTAAGTAGGGACTTGAGGTTGAGTAGTCTGACCCAAACCCCAAATAGGATTAGTCACACCAGGGTATGGTTGGCCTATAGTAGGGACAGCTTTTTGCCCCCCAGCATTTTGAGGAAAGTTTTACATAAGTTGATTCCAATACTGGGCCAATGCAGGAGATATGTTTTTTCCTAAAGGTGAGGTTGGGCCCCCTATCAAAAGGACAGTTCCACCCGGAAGTTGTGTGCCAACCGCAGGTTGTGTAGCCACTGTATTTTGTCCGGGATAAGGAAAAGGAACCGTACTACCCTGTCCACCAAAAGGAATCTGCAAGTTTGGTGAAACAGTCAGGATAGTGCCACTAGGATTAGGATTGCCAGTAGTAAACTGAGGGAGCGTCGGAATGAAACTGGGAATAGGATGCCCAGGAAATGGAGGACCACTCGGAGAACCGGCTGGGGTTTGCGGAGGTGTGGGATGAGAAATATTCAACAAAGGATTCAATGCATGGTAACCAGGGGGTAAACTTGGGTTAGCCTCAGGCATTCGTTGGGTATTGATAGGAGGAAGAGTAGTCGCAGTAATTCCAGTTTGGACACTCGTAGTATTCTCAAGATGGGCCATCTCGGGAGGAAGAACAAAACGATAAGTAGTAGTCTCGGGTGTAGTCTCTGTCTCGGGAGACACAGGAGGGTTGATTTCGTAAACAGGGGATGACTCTGTATTGAAAAGAACTCGACGATAATTACCGGACCAAAAAGGATCTTGGCCTACTACACCGTGAGAAGGCCCAACAGTTGATTCAGAAGATGTAACAGCGGTTTCTTCAGAAGGATTAACTCGTCCAACAGGGTGTTCACCACGACGAATGCGATAGTCCTCTATAGTATTGGTAATGCGAAAATCACCTAGAGGATCAGTGCGTTGTACTTGTGGAAGTGGTGTAGAAACGTCTTGGACGTCACTTATGTCCACGTGTGATAGAGTAACAAGGGGAATTTCACCCTGACGAGGAGAGTCCTCAGGGGTCCCTTCAGGTGTTGCTGTATGCAAAGGTTGTGAAGCTTCCGGATGTTCCAGGGACAAACCTTGCATCCTACGTGAACATCGTGGGGGAGCAATTGTAAACAAGTAACAAACTCCCAACGAAAATCCTATGGTTAACTTTGAGAAACAATCAGCACACGCTAGTAAACAAAATCTAGAAGAAATCACCAAGCAAACAATACCTTCTAATATCGAAGCCACTAGTTGGTGATGAAATCCAACATCGCAACAATGAGACGAGAAGGGGCGGGAATAAGGTGGAAAAGTTACGTTGACGACCTGCTTAACCGACTTACGCCCTGGTGCAAGCTCCCACACATAATCGTGGGTATACCCTCCAAGGAGCCCGAGTGAGTTTGATCAACGTCAATTCTAGGTACCGTGAAGACTTTCCCCTCCACAGTCACCTTGGGTAAGAACCTAAAGAGATAAGACACTAAGGTTACCACAAACAACAGTACAGCCTGGGGAAACAGTCGTCAGTCCGATCCACACGCAAAGGCAGGGTATCTAGCCCGAAATCGACTCAAAGGCTTCCACTCATAATTGTGGGTATACCTCGAAGTGACCCCCGTAATACGTGCAATCTCTACACTGATGTCAACAAAGCAGGGTTAGTAACTCTGCCAACACCAATGCGACCTAATGCTTGACCCTTGTGTTAGAAGGGCTTCCCAGGACAATATGCAGCCAATGGAATTTAACACTCCCTAACTCAAGATGCTATTGTTTGTTTTTTGAGATTTTGGAGAGTGTATCTCTCTTCCTACTCCAAAGCACTAGCCTAGCTAAATGTTGGTGTAAAAGAGCCCTAGAAAAGAGTTACTAGATCAATTTTAATATCACACAATGTTTTTAAAAGCTGTTGTTTACTCAAAGGTAACGGAAGTGAAGCTCGTGACGTATGACTCTGACCCAAACAATGCAAGGATAATGATGAAATATAATCCTTTTCATTCCATGAATCCTAGTTATGGGAGAGAGAGAAAATTTTCCGAATCAATCTCAATACTACCATGCAAATGCAATGCTCAATTTCCTCTCAGATTCCAATGCAAACAATCATATATCAATGAACAATCTCTATATGTCTTTTCCAATTACTTTAATAAACTCTAAAAATTTGATTTTCAATGTTTTCACAATGACAAAAACAAAATCTTAAAAGAAAACTTGTAGTTCACTTTCCAAGAAGAACTCTGATTAATGAGAGAAGAAAATCAAATCATCAATAACCAAACCATAACAACCCAACCAAAACTTTCAATGAAAGTAAAAACAAAAGCAAACCAAGGAGTTCCTGAATGCAAATGAAAAATCTCCTTTCGAACCAACAAGAAAACGAGAAACACCAAACACTCAACTCTCAACCAATCCCTAGTTCCCATCCAGTTAGACACACTCAACTCCAGAAGTCAGAGAGAAAGAAAATGCCAAACAGAGCCAAGAAACAAAAGTCGAGCTACCAAGGGCAAGAAATACCTAGAAACTCTAGATCAGTTCAAGAAAGCAAATTAAGCAAGAGATATGTAAGCCAATGATCTAATAAGCCAAAAAGGTGTAAATCAACATATCTGAGCAGTTGACAAAGTCAAAACTTAAATTCAAAAATTTCAAAAAATCTATTCGCAGGCCAGTAGTGGAACACAGTGCGAGAAGACAGTATTCTCGCAGGCCACCGTGATGCAAAGTGTGAACTGTTTGCACTGGACTATATATGCAAAGTGCGAACTTGAATGGTTCTCGCAGGCTGTCAATGGACACAGTGCGAGAATCCCTGAAGATAATGAAAAATTTGAAAATGTAAGCAAAATTCAAGTTGGCTTATGGACCCAGAAGGTCTCTCAGGATATCCTGAGGACTCAGACACTAACAAAACAGGAGAAGAATGCAAATAGAGAAAATGGCCACAGAAAATTCAAAAACCATAAAGAAAAAAGGGATAGATCCCTAGTGGAGTCGCCAATTTTGTTTCAGGATAAATCCGTAAGTGCGGACACGAACCGATCTCCCTAGATCCACCTGGATCTAGAACAAATCATGACAGAATAATACACTTTCCCTAGATCTATCCTATTGAATGAACTAAGAGATAAGGGTCATGGGAATACCTTATGAACACTTTCCTTTGGTCTCTGTTGTTCTAAGCTTTTGTTCCAATGCTCTTGCACCGTTCCAATTACAACAACACAAACCAATCAGGGTAAATGCAGATTAATATATTCAATAGCTAGTCTATACATATGATCAAGGAATTATGTAATAAAATGACATAATTTTTATGGGAAAGGGACATATTACTGTATTGCATTAATTGAAAGTGAAACTTACAACCTGAACCTTGATGTCGTAGGTCTCCTTTCGATGGCTCCTTAGCTTTGACACACACACTTGCTCATGCATGAAGAAAATCAACTATTTTTGATGACTTTGTTGTTGTCTCTTACTGATGTAGCATCAGTCCTCCATACAGTCTTGCACTAATTCTCCAATCAATATCTTGCTAGCTTGCTTCTTATTCTTATTAACCCTTTCCATGAGCAATCTCCTCAATATATAGGAGAAGATAGATTAGTTACTTGGATAGGAAATGATCCCAAGATATCTGGAAAACCAATACTTTGCCAACCATTCGAATGCCAACTCATCCTTCTAGAAGATTCCCTTCTAGAAGGATCGAGAACCTATCTTTTTCCTTCTTTAAGAACATGTTCTCACCCTAACAATGAGGACATTGTGAAATTCTCGCACTCCAGCTTAATGCAGCCTACGAGAATCAGGAATTCTTGCAGGCAAGTATATAGGCAGCGTGCGAACTATCTTAAAAATGTGATTTCTGGAAGCAGACAAGTGTAACTTTCCTCAGGAAAATTTCCTTAGTGAAGAGCTTGATTTTCCATCATCATAACATCATCATAACATCTTCATGATGACCAAAATTGCGGATAACAAGGGCCAACAAGCCCCCAACACTCACATGTGACTCATCCAGAGTCACTCTGATATCTGTAATTCTACTTCAAAAGCCTCGATCTTGGCTCAAGCTGCTTTGACTTGTTGTTGAGCCATGGCCTCCTTCTCAGTGAACTCTTGGATAATAGCTTGATTGACAGGGCCCTCTAAGCATTGTTCAACTATAGTGACGACTTGATCTAGTTCTTCTCCTCAACCTTCAATCTCTAAGAACAGTTGGAAAGCCTCATCTTGTATAGGTTGGAGACTTTGAGTCACTTCCATGACTCTTCTCTGAATGGTGTGGACCTGTTGTTGAGCAGTGCACTGCTCTTGGGATCGCTTCATACTTTCAACAAATGATAGGGGATTCAACTACGCTTGTATTGTTTCTTCTTGTTGCTTCGCCTCCTGGAGTTGTGACTCTAGTGCCTTCAGTTATGGATTCTCAGTGAGTTTTTCATAAGTCTGGTCATTGTGATATCTTAGTTTCTTACATTCCATAGCAAGGGCCATTATTCTCTCAACTTCTCTTCGGGCAGTTGCTTCTCTTTGATCCCATACATCCTGTGGAGTGTCAGGCACTATGCGGAGCTCTAAGTCTGTTATTCTTTGTTGTAGTTGTTGGATAGCTTCCGTGAGCTTCTCTACTTGATGCTCGATGCAGTATTCTTCCTTTGTCTCTAAGTCTTTCACAGAGCAAAGTGCTCTCTTGACTGCTTCTTTCACTTTGAGTTTCTCTGTGAGAAACTGTTCTTTTTCTTGTTGAATCTGTGCTTTCTCCTCTTCAAACTTTGTCTGGAGAGAAACCTTCTCCTACTCTGCAACTCGTTGTTGTTCCATGACTACTTCTTGCAATTGATTCAAGGCTTGGGTGGCTTGTTCTGTTTCTTCCTATGCGCAACGAAGGCGAGCTTCGGTCGCATCAACTAGTCGACAGAGTTGAGCTGGCTCATCTCCCAACTCTAATTTTCTTGATGGAAGGGGCATAGTGGACACTGCGCAACTGGACTAAAGGGCCTTCTGTACCCCTCGGAGTTCAACCTTGATTATGTCGTACATATCCTTGTTCTTGGCTTCTTGTTTCTGCAAGATTTCCTGCGAGGCATCGTTTAAAACTTTGATGATGAAGTCAAAGTCATAAAAAATGAGCACAGTCTGCATCTTGGTCAAGGTGGTTCTAGATTTCATTCGGGAAGAGGGTTTTGGGGGAGAAACCTTTCTCTTCTTCAATGGATCAACCTCATCCCTAGGTGTTATTACCTCACCTTGCTTCTGCTCATTTTCTTTGTCATTTATCTCTTCTACTTCGTCATAACCCCCTCGACCAGGTGATACTGAAGAGTTTTCTCTAAATCCCTGCTTAAGTCTTGGACTTCTACGGTCTTCTTCCTTCTACTGGTTCCAGGTGTGTCATGTTCTTTGTGAGTAGCCTTCAAGCTATCAAGTTCGGGGTCAAACATCTCTATAGGATCAGTGGGGATAAGAAGTTTTATTGACCAGTCCTTAGTTATCTCCTCAAGGTCCTCTTTTGTGAGCTTGTAGTACGAATGAAACTCCTCCTTATAATCATCTGCTCACGCAGTAATATAGATGAAGTGTCGATCTACACGGAACTTCATGAGGGGTTAGAACCATTGTAGGGTGTTCAACATCATGAAATGTTCAACTTTGATATCCCTCTTCATCTAGAGATAGTAGGTGTGAAATACTGTGTTCAACTGCCACTATTTACCCATATTTCTTGAGTACCAGAGCGTGGTGAGCTTCACAGCAAGCGGATCGAATGACTCAATGTCTAGGAAGGTTACAACTTCTGACATATCCCAAGAAAAAAATGCGATGAGGATCAGAAGCCAGCTAAAGTGGAACTTGTAGCCCTGATCACGTGCTTCACGATAGTCTAATTCCAGCTAATTAACTAGGTACTTCACCTAGTTCATCTATACACCTTCCACGCATTTCCCTGCGAGGCCAACGAAAAAGCCTGTGACCTGTGTGGGTCTATTCTTCCTTACTAAATTTTCTATGATTAGTTTGCATGCTAGGTGCACTGCGTCCTTATAGATGGAAGCTACCTTCTAGCCTCGTGTCCCTTCTCAACATTGTCATATGTATCCTTGATCGTCTGTGCTAATGCGTGATCTATGGCTTTCCCTGGGTAAAAGTCCTATGGGTCAGGTCCTTGCATACTTAATCCATTGATCCTATTGATCAGCATCAGATTGACTGTGATACGATGGTCTAGCTATAAGTAGTTGCCATGGTAACATGAAAGTAGGAGCTTGACACAGGCGTAAACTTCCTGGTGCCTTCCAAAGTGTGGGATTTTCATTACATTCAATAGAGTGGAATGTGTGAGGTTCATCATCCACGGCTGGGGGATTATTTTTGAGTTCTTCCCCTTCGTCCTAGTCAATTATTTATATGGATTGAGCATACTATGGTTCTTGTGGTATCCTAGGTTGAAGTCATTGAACTTCAACATTGCGATCTTGTCCTGCTGCGCTCTAACTACGTGTATCCCCTTTGGGAGGTATGCAGTAACCATGGTGTACTCAAAATCTCTCGCCACACTATCACGACTCAAAACGTCGAATATAGGCGGGATATATTCAGGTAATATAGTCGGGATTAGCTTCACATTTGCTAGGTCAACGAAGAGGCTTGCACTCCTCTCATCGATGATGCTTGTACACCCATAGACATAGACATTACTCTTTCATTCATGAGGTCGATCAGTACCTCCTTCACAGGCTCTTCAACTACGATAAGTTCTTTGTACATACACACTCGTGGTTGAATATCTTGGGTTTGAAGAATAACTACTCAATGCAACGAGATGGATGGTGATAGCGCGATGATCACTATGAGAAATCAACTGATCTGCGGGCTCAGATAATCATGGTTGGAAAAAAATTTCTCAGTGAAAGGTTCGACGAAATAAGTAGATAACTAGGCAACGGATCTCTCCAAATGGGCGAGAAGATTTCATTAATTCAGTTTGGTCTATTACGGCGTGGTCCCAACGGTTTGATGGCAGGCTTTCTGACCATAAATGTCGTTCTACCCTTTCGGGGTATTGGTCTAATAGTTATATTGTTCCCATGGCAAAGTGCCATGTCATGTTGTTCTGATATCCCGACGAAGTTCTAGTTTTGTAAATTTTCCTTCTGCGAATTTCCCTCTGGAACCTTCTGTAACTTTTCAATCTTTGATCTCTTCCTACTTAGTTTTCCAGCATGCTTTCCAATGAGCTTCATCTCAGTATTCATCTTTCCATTCTGATTCTTATCTCCTCTTGGCATAGTAAATTCACATTGTTGAGATTCTTTCTTAGGATTCAAGGGAAATACTTCTTCTTTATCTAGGGTAGGTGCTTCAGTCTTCTGTGAGTCTTCTTATGTTATTTCAAGTTCGATATCCATGTTTCTAGTTCTAAATATCTTTGATATGTTCTCCTTTTCTTCAATCAAGTGTGCGATCCTCCTAGTCATGAAATCTTTTAATTCTTTCTTCTTCTACTCTAAGACTTCTTCTTCTTTCCTTCTGGTCTGATCCTTTACGATCCAAGGTTTTCCTAGTAACATAGAAAATGGGGCATTGTTATCAATCAAATTAACAACCTCAAAATATTCTTTTGTCAAAGTTCCATGAGCACTCATAGATATCTGGGTAAGTCTTCCACATAGGGTTATCAACTTTCCTCTAAATAATCCTATTCCTCCTAATGAAGGAAACATAGCAAGCTTTCCTAAAATTTCCCAAGTTCTTTCTGTCATTATATTCACCTATGTTTCTTCATCCAAAATACAATCAATGTCGAAGTCTCCTATTCTTACTTCTCTTTTATCTTTCTCTTTTAAGATCTCTGATACATTAGTATCTCTGTGGTCATTCAGGGTTTCTTTCATCTATAATAGTACAGTCTCTGATTCCTTCTTTGGTTTTTCCATGGTCTCAGTTTCCTGACCTTTCTCAGGGTCTACTTGTTCCATATTCATTCTTTCAATATTAGCAATCATTCTAGGCCAATCCAAAACTTCATGATCCATATCTTTACAACAAAGACAATTGGGTCTTCTACCAGGGCATTCCTTAGCAAGATGTCCCGGTCTTCTACAACTATAACAAAAATTTAATCCTCTCTTTCTCTTAAATGATCCCCATCCTTTCATGTATTGTGCATTAGGATCATGATAGCTAACCTGCAAAAAAATATTTCTAGTGTCCTACATCCATTTATTAGTCCAACCATTCTTTCTATGCATAGGAATAACATATCTTTCACTATTCTTATAAGATCTAATCATATCAAATCTTTTTTCTTCTAGCCGCGCCTTACTTTTCAGGCTAGGAATTTTTTTATCAAACATACCTAGATCCATACTCTTGAAACCAAAAATTCCACTTATTTTACTTTTGGCAGAGCACAAACCTTCCAAATCTAAAACTTTTCACTATTCTTACCTCTATCAGAGCATAGAATCATCCAGATCTTACCTATTTTCTTCAAATTTGTCTCCTTCCTTAGCACAAAGCTTTGCAAGTCAAGTATCAGATCTATGCACATAGATTTCTTTCTTTTCCTCAGTTCCCAACAATCACAATTTTAGGTCAGATCTTTGCAAAAAGCTTCTTCTTCAATTCCCAACAATCAAAGTTTCAGGTCAGATCTTCGCATAGAGCTTCTTCTGCAGTTCCCAAAAATCACAGTTTCAGGTCATGATAGCAGAACCATTTGTTGTCACAGGGGCAGACCCAAGGTTCAACGCTACAATAGCGCACCAACAAAACCCTAAATACCGGCCCTTTCGGAAACACCTGCGAAGCAAATGAAGTCTCACCCGAGGTAGAGGCAGGGGTGGTTGCAGGACTCCAGTGTCTGCAACCTTAGCTGGGACATAGATCTATGATTGTAATACCTTAACAAAGTACTTAGTTATTACAGTTCATTATTATTCAACTTTAACTCATAGTGCAACTAAACCCTAACAACAGATCAACATAATATTCACACATACCCAATAGATTCAAGCACTAATCATACAAATAGAGATCAGATCTAGCATTCATTCACATTATTCAGCAGTAAACTATCATATCAGATTCATCTATCATTTAACATCACACTAAGCATTGAATCACATAAACAAAAGAATAACCAAAGCACAAAGTATTCACGACACAAGATATACGTGGTTCACCCCCATCCTGGGACTGCGTCCTCAAATTCTTCGTCTTCTTTATTTGCTTATTTCAATCTTCTTACATGCATAGAGCCTCGAGATCAACTTCACAGAGGACATGAGATCTGTGCACTCTTCACTAGATCCTCGTTCCTTGAGTTATAGCACAAATCCTTCCACAGTCTCTTACAATCACTTGCACTTAGCTCTGCAAATCTCACACAGTAGGCATGAAGCACTTACAACTATTACTTTCACTTAGCACAACTTACAACTCTTCAATCACATAGATCGAACTATTTCGTACATCGCCTATCTTTCTATTTATACATTACAAAATCAGGCCTAGACATGGGTTAACCCATGGGCCGACATTCCCATACCCGTTACATAAGCCCAAAACCCACAAATCCCTAAAAAGGGGTCGAGATCCCACGATCTCCTCTTCATCTTTTGCTCTGCCTTTGACAATCTATCGAAGTCCCAAAAATAGGTCAAACATGACCAATAATCCTCAAGACTTGGTCAAGGGCCAACACACCGTTTGTCTATTATGTTGTTTCTCTTTTGTTATGAGCTCGAATCCTGGTTCCTGAATGAATATGACCCCTCTAATTTGTTTAAGTGTTGCATCTATGTTGGGGTTCTCATGTTCAAATGAGAAAGTAATTGTAAATTTTTGTTGTAGTATTGTCCATCTCGTAGTTCCTTTGCGCAATTCTAGGTCCGTATATCAGTTTTTTGGGATGCCTTCTCAGGTATGTACGAAATGATGAGGCCATTCCTCTAGAGGTGTCATTTGCCACAACTCTCTGCACTTCTCCAAGTGTTCTGCTAGTGCCCCCCGTCCATCATACTTCTATTGCTAGTTGCTTCTTTGTTTTGCACCAAACCGTATGCACAGTAGCGGCTTACATTGGTACCAATCCTTGATTGTTTCCTTGTGTGCACCCCACCATCTTGTAGGTGTGGCCTTGAGTGCTATATCTAGTGCTAGCAGTCATTGATTTTCTAACACTTCATCTTCATAACATGTCAATAATTATTATAGATCGTTTACCCCATGGAAAATGGGTGGTTCCCTTATCTCCGTACCTACCTATCTTACTGTATGGTCTATTCTTACACACGTCCTTGTGGAAACTTCATGACGCCTTTGTTTCCAGTTCTCTAAACCTGTATCTGAGTCTGATGCATATGAAGTAATGCTCCACCAACTGAGTATCCCATCTGTAGTTGGGTTTACGTAATATTCATTTCATGCAGTTGTTCTATACAACTGGCTAATTTCCTCCAAGTCCAAGAAAGTAGGCTCTACAAACCTCTCCCCTTCCGATGGGTCTAATGGCGCAATGACCCTCTATTCTCCTGACTCAAATGTCATTTTCTGTGTCTTTAAATTGATTATGTCCTGGTTATCAAACACCCAACCCAAGTGAGCAAAGTTGGATATGGTGTTGTGTCGTCCACTATTTCGATCACTTCAAAGTTTGCTTTAGTGCGCACACCATCTAGTTCTATTGTTACTCCTTTCAATCTCCCAATTGGTAGAAATCTATGTTGGTTTTCTATTTTCAGTTTAATGGGTGAATATCCTAATGCGGGCTCTCCCATAAATTTCCATGTCTTATTGGGTGATACATTGACTTCGGATCCTAGATCAAGTATGATATCTCCCATGTTGAAATCTCTGATGTTGGCATTCAACTTGAACTCCCTACTTGTTCTTCTTCTTGTATGTAGGTGATTGACTATTTTTTGTTGTAGTTTTCCTTCTGTCTCTATGCTACATCTTTCTAACATACTTTGTAATATCTTGATAGAGGATGGATCATTTAGTAATTTTATGCATGATTGCAAAAATCCTTTGATTGTACTTACTTATTCCAGGGGCTACATTTCCTTGGTATGATCCAACGATGGAGGCATATCATACTCTGGTACTTCCTTGCTATGCTACGTGGTTGAGGTCGACGTGGTGTCTGTCTTCAAAAAATATTTTTTGGCTTGCTTAAATGTTTCCTTCTCGTTCTACGCATCCAACTGTTTCCTTGGTTCAAAATTCTTCTTCACTCACTGATGTTGTACTAGCTCTTGTCATGCTGCGTCATTTCCTATTTTAGCTCCTTTTTGCGTAACTATGTTGATGTTTCTCCCTTCACCCCTCGCTTCCACTGCAATCCATTGAAAATTATGGTTGTTCTGATTCCTCATTTCTTGGATCTTCCCTAATAACATAGGACATTCTTCCATGTCATGATCTGATGCACGAAAATACATACAAGTCGCTGGTGGAAGTGGACATTCTCTTGCATAGTGTCCTGGTTGTTGACAATTGTGACATACCACTAGTCCTCTATTCCAAAGCCTCCTCTTGGTCAACCTCTACCTATGTAGCCAACTCGATCTCCTCATGGTGCGTTATACTGAGGCGCCTGATTGTACTTCGTGATATTGTACTGAGGCTGCGTTGTGTTGTATTGTGGCTACGCAGTACTATATGTTTTTCGCACAGTATTATACTTTTGTTGCACAGTATTATATGGGGCTGGTACTTGGTTAAATTGAGGTGCAGCTTGATCGGTCATCATTTCTGTTTGCACCCTATATGCATCTTATGTCCTTTCTCTCATAAGTTCCATAGTTCTACAGTCTTTGTCTTCATGGCCCGCTGACTTGCAAAAGTTGCAATATGAACTCTTTGGAATTGTTTGGTACTTCTGCATCATTTTGCAGTGATATGGATCATGGCCCTGTTTCTTACAAATTTCGCACCATATTCCTCCTATTGGTAACAGATTTGAAATTTTGGCTGCCATGTATTGTGTGAATGTTGGACATTCGTTCTTATGGTGTCCTTTCATCTTGCATGTGGTACACCAAACGGTTTCTTGTTTGTCCTTACTTTTGTTCTGGTTCATCTGGAATGATAAGTTCTTCAAATCCTCCTTCAGCATGGTTGGATCCGTCTTCTGATATTGGTTTTTTTGTGTTGCAAGGATTCTTGCAGAGCCTCTTCCTGTGTATGAAACTTCTATTGTCACAATGGATATTGCAAGTGTGGTAATACTGAATTGACGAACAAGTGCCTTTGTTTCATATCTTTCATGAGATATTTCAACTTTCCTTTCAATCACTTGAATGTATGCTCAATCTCCTATATGGATTCTCCTGGTTTCTGTCTAATTTCTATCATCTCGTTCATGTACTAGTCCTCTGAACTTGGATTTTGAAACTCATTTATCAACAACTTCTTGATATCCAAAATCATTCTGGTTGTCCCCAGTGGATTGTTTGTCGCTAAATTCATATATTAATCTAGTGCGTGATCCCTTAGTGTGATAACTAGCTATGAAATTTTTTTGTCCTCATTCATGATCTACTTTTATTCTTAGATATTCTCATAGATAAACAAGTGCTTCTTTAGGTCCTCCAACACTTCTCCTTTGAATTATGGTAACCTGATAGTGGGATCATGTCCTGCCATCCTGAATGTTGAACTACTACCTCTGCACGGTGTAGATACTTGACTAATGATCCCTGCACTGGCTCCCCCAGTTGTTGTTCCTTGTGTAGATGTACTTCCTATTGTCTTCCTTCTCCCGAAATGCAGTTTTATAAATGGTGGTGTGCTTTTTTGTGTGTTAGTTGCACATGGGTTTATGGGTTCCATGCTGACATTAATATGGATAGGATTGTTTCCTTCTATTCCCACTCTTGGACATTTTGTCTTTCTCTCATATGTTGCATGCAGGATTTCCTCAATCCTCTCCACAACCCGAAGATCCTCTACCTCCTCTTCATCACTTTCCAAGCCTTCCCTCATGGCTACAACTCTCTTCTTGGTGTTCACCTTATATTGGTAGGGTACTCCAATGCATGTATTTCCATCTGTCACCATGATCCGCTTGATCTGATCATTGTCCATCATGATTGGGTCCAAGGCTTCATCCTTCTTTCCTTTATCCACTTCTCCTTCCATTTCTTCTTTTTTTGTCATTGCTTTCCCCCTACCCCCATGCACCCAGGGAAGTTTAGTTGCATGATTCCATTGTCATTACACCTTTTTTATATATCAATATCTTAATAGAAGTATACAATGATATAATATACCTTCCTCGAGGCCCCCATAGAAAATCTTGATCTGCAATGCTGTACAACTTTGTTGTATCTACTGCAAATTCTGTTATAAATCTTGCTACAATACCATTGAGCCAAAAATCTACTATGCGGGTGAATTTTCTATTCACATGTTGTAGCTGCGCAATCTGAAATGAGGTCCACTCTAACTGTTGGATCCGATTTTTTTCATGGTTATCCTTCAACCTCAATATCCACTCCTGAAATAAGTGTGGAAAATCATAGAAAAATACTTCATGTAGATCAGTAAACACATACTTCTCAAGGTATTTGCGCGATGTTACTCGAGTGTTTCTATTATTTTTCTGCACAAAGTCTAGTTCCTTTTTCTTCAGCCAAATTTTGATCTCGGCTTTTTTGGGATTCCATGCTCTCAATATCCCCTTCTAGTGGCGCATTCTTCTCACCTTCTTGTCGTTCGATTCAGTATTCCTTTGACCCACCTTCCATATATATTACATTATTTTAACAGATCAGATCGACTCAATCCTATGTTGTTCCAACCAACAATGGAACCATTTGTTTGTTTAAATATATGAGTTATACCTTTAACATAATTGACCTAGGTTCAGGTCTCCTTGGGATCCAACAAAACCTCTAAAACTATCGACCCTACTAGTAACCCAGAAGGAAACGTAGTACAAAGGGTTCACTACGTAGTCTCACCAGAGATAGTCTTAATGGGTGACTACAATACTCAAATGCTTGCAGTCCGAGACTGAAT
The DNA here is from genome assembly GCA_009831015.1 of Picea engelmannii. Lineage (NCBI taxonomy): Eukaryota > Viridiplantae > Streptophyta > Pinopsida > Pinales > Pinaceae > Picea > Picea engelmannii. Next base: position 293,136 of record ML790213.1, read on the forward strand.
CGAGATCTGTGAAGTGAGTGCTAAGGTTTCTGTGGAATTATTAAGCAATGTACTGGCATTTTCTTTCATGCATGTAATGGAATCGGACTCATTAGTTCATTCATACATCATTCTAACATCTAATCATAAACAATAAAAGAGACACAAGCATTCAATAGCATAACATAGGTTTTACTATGCTTCACCCCGTCCTGGGCTACATCCACAAAGATTTGGCTCTCAAGATCTTATATTATGGAAATTCCAAAATTATACTGACGCGTGCTTTACAAATCATTCTCAATCGGGTCAAGATATAGTATGAGGCATAATAGATCACATGAGGCTCCTTAGCCTATGATATAACCCTTAGACCCCCCTTCTAACCCTCTACAACTCAACAACTTACAAAATTGGGTCGTATGATAGAGTATTACAACTAGTTATCAAAACATGACTCCTTCCTCCATAGTCTCCTCTCATCCTCTATGCATTCTTTCATAATGGACAACTATAGCCTACCTAGACCTCCTAGGTATATGTGTGTGTGTGTGTGTGTGTGTGTGTGTGTGTGTGTGTTTGTCTCATCATCCATTACAATGTATTACAAAAACCCTAACCCTAACGTCGTTAGGTCTTCCATGCATGCATGTGTGTTTCTTTTCCTTTCAGTTGTTGTTTTCCTCGTGCATGCCTTTCTTCCCAAAATAGCCTTTCTTTCTAATTCGACCTGCTTCCAACATATATCAATAGAAAAATAATTTATTATCATGTTATTGTTTTAGAAAAATTATAAAATCCTAAAGGACCAACAAGATGATATCCGAAATATGCTAGTAGGAATTTCCAAAAAAATGTACAAGGAGATGGTCAAAGAATTCGACACAATTGCATGGAAGGAGGAGCTATCTCAACAATAATGTGCTTCAAATGTATGTATTCATTGAATTTTTATATTAGGTACAAATAATTACTTGGACATTAAATATTAATTTTCAAATATTCTCTTACATAAAAGAAAAGAAAATGGAACTCATTGTGCACATAAAACTGGACAACAAGGAAGAAAAGGGTTGATAGCTAAGTTTGTGAGTAATTGTTGTTTCCTTATAACAACTTAAGGTTTTTTTTGTATATTTTAAGTCATTTTACAACAACCATCCTTGAATCTCTTCAAACAGGTGCTAACATAAGAAGAAGAGCCATCATAAAAATTGATTGACATTGGGTTAATTAGGGGTTGTGAGTATATGTTGACATATCAAAAATTAATTGTGGAATTTGTAAGTATAATTTATGATGTTTTACTTCTATCATTTTATAATTAATGAAACAAAAATAATACTTTATATTAAATATATGATTTATTATGGGGTATAAAACTTATAGGAAACAAACTATGGCACTGAGCCAACAAAAGAGTTGTTGAAACAAGACATGAGATTTGATTTTGAACATATGTGTATGATTCATGAGTCAATTCTTGCTTTGGAGGTACATCGCTTTTCAATTTACATTGATGTATATATTATTTATTTCAATTTGCATTATTCTTACCGATGTAGATAGACTCATTATAGTTTATTTTTATGTTTATAGATGGAACTTGAAGAAGAAAAAAACAATCGAGTCAATCAACCAAACATTCATCAAAATAACCCAAGGCGTGGAAGTAGCTCAAGCACTAACAATTGCTTCAATGAAGAATAGTGACCAATATATTTGGATATCAATGCAAGCTGCAATTGTATTTTTTTGAAATAATTGTCTGTGAAAATCAGACATCTTTATTTAATGTAATGGACATAGTGTCCCAATTGAAAGAAAAGGGATTACAAATAAGTGTCCCATTTTGTATGACAAAGACCCTCTTATTCATATAATAAAATATGTTTTAATTTATTCTATTGCATTGTCCAATGTCGTTGTGAAATGTTACATCGTTGATTAAATATATGGATGACTAAATATTATAATGAAGAAATGAAAAATATGATGATATAACAAATTCACCCAAATATCATATCCAAATTCACTAATCAAAATATAAGATATAAGTGATTTTTTTGATAAACAATGGAATTAAAAAATAACAATAATTGCACTATCACAGGTCGAAGTTTCTCAATGTATTTTAATTATTAATCTCATTGGCGCATTTAATATTAAAACTCACCGATGTGTTTCATATGAAATTCACACTGGTGCTTTTATGTAATCAAATAGCAATGGTTTCAATATTAATTTAATATCACAAAATTATATTAAAAATTTGGCCATGGGTGCGTTAATATTATACGAAGCACCAGTGCATATGTTTTATTGATATGCATTGCTACTATTGTGTTATTGATAAGCATCGTGGCTTGTTTTTTATTGCAAATAACTAGTGCTTTCAATTTTTAATGCATTGGGGCATCTTTCCATGTAATGCACCGATGCATATTATTTTATACAACATCAGTGCCTTCTTATTAATAACACACTGGTGCGTTCTATGTAGAAATCCCTAGTTCTTAATTATTTTTAACTCCCCTTGTGTGTTTTAATGTTAAATCCCCAGTGCTTATAAGATGAATGTCCCGGTGCTTAAATACTTCACTTCCTTGGTGCTTTCATATTTTAGGGCCCCGGTGCTTGACGTTAAGTGTACATCATCGGTGTTGTAGGTGTTAGTATGCAACAATGTTTCTTCCTTATACAAACACACAGATTTGTAAACATCCACTAACACCTTCAGCCACCCAGTTTTTTTTAGTTATAATCAAATTCCGTTATAGTGTTCGCAAAAACATTCGTTATCGAAAATATATGTTGTAGAAGAGGGGTTTTTTTGACAATTTTTGCCAATTTTGTAACACTAGAAACCTCTGCTATAACCTCTGCTAAAAGGTATTTTCCTTGTAGTGTGTGTTTCTTGTACTTTACCTATGGAATGATGTCATGAACCTATTGAAGGTGTTGGACCCATTCAACAGATCTGGTTGCATGATCTACCTTGATCTGAGTGTGGGAGGACTCTGTCGGTGAATATGCAACAAGAAGAGTTATATCAATGGGGGCCAATGGTTGGAACCTAAGCACACCTGAAAAGGGTATTAGACAATAGAGTTATGTTGAACATATGGAAGGCTCTCTTTCTCTTCATTCTCCTCTACAATATTTTCTACCTACTTCTATCGGATAGAAACGTCTTGGGTCGAGGTTGTAGTGGTCGCAATGACATTCTATTCATCATCTGACTAGATCGTGAAGAGGGAAAATTTTGTGGTCTGAGAGATTACTTAGAGATATTTTTTTTATGATATCGATGAAATAGAAGTAGTTGGTGCTACCTATGGTACCCTGTAGAGTTGACCTCCCAGAGTAACAATGATACTATGGGATCGGGACTCATAGATAGCATGACGTTTCCACATATATGGTTGTCCTAAAATAACATAAAAAATATTCAAGTGGAGCAACATCACACACTTCCTCATCCTTGAAGGACTTGATTCCATAGGACAGGTGACATTGTTGGCTGACACATATGTCTCTTCCTCGACTCAACCATTCGATGGTGTATGGTTGGGGGTGTGGTATCATTGGTAGCTTCAATATCATAACAACCTCAGCGGAGATCAAGTTCTTTTGACTTCCTCTTTCAACAATGAAATGCAGTGGGTTCCCCTTTACTCACATCTGTGAGTGGAAGAGGCGATCCCCATCCTCAAGCTCCTATGGTTCTTATGGTTGTCTTGTTGTGGCCACAATAGTAGAAGTGGGTTCTGCATCGATGGTTTGTTTCCCTTTATTGTGCTTTGAATTTGAGTCAGGTTCCTATTTATTTTCTTTGAGCTCAACCACTAATGATTGTTTCGAGCGACATTCATCTTTGTTGTGTTAGGGGATATTGTGGAACTCACACTACTTTCTACTGTATTTCTTAGACTTCCCGTTACCCTTCTTTTCCTTCGTCTTGGACTGGATCTCTTGAGGTTGAACTTCCTTGACATTTCCCTCATTCCATGATTTAGGGTTTCCTTTTCCATGATTTTGTTGTGGCGTATTTTCAAATATGAACCCTTGCTTACTTTGCTAATTTTGATTTCATATTGATAAGAAACAACTAGTGAGGATATGTCCAAGAAATCCATCTCTATTTGGATGTACCTGTGCATACCACTGCAATACTTAAAAACCAGGTGTCGCTTGAAGTCTTTGATACACAACTTTGAGCGCAAGGTATGAAAGATGTTAGTGTACTCCCACACTGTATAATCTCTTTTCTGACGCAGATTCATCCATCTTATGTACTGCTCATCATAGTTTCCAATAGGGTAGTACAAATCCTTTAGGGCATATACAAAGGTCATCCAAGCAGATTATCTCCTAAATGGTTTCACTCATTCATAAGCATATTTACATTACACTCCATTTACTTCTTAAAGGGCCTCATTCACCTTAATTATATATGAGAGAGTGAGAGGAGAACAATTTCCATGATGCATGTGGGATAAATTGGACTAAGTTTATAAAATTCAATAGGCATGTAAAACACTAGGACTTTTGAGGCAGTCACCCATCCTAGTACCACTCTATCCTGAGTGTGCTTAATTGCGGAGTTCTAATGGGATCTGGTGCATTAGCATTATGTTGTAGGAATGTACATAAGATCACTAGGAAATCATTACATGATGTAACAAATGAAGATGGTTTTACATTCCATTCCCCATCAAAATAGTGAATATCATGGTTTATCAAAACTATAGGATTGAAATGTTGAGTCAGTGAAAAAGGTGGATGGCCACCAAGATCCACTTGGATCAAATTAAGCCCGCAATTCTCGTAAAAAATATAAAGGAACCTCCCTATTATTGCATGGAGGTTTATCAAATACCATGTACCACCTATCCATCTAGTTTTGACTAATTTGCGGGTGGGTGCACCAGTCAATGCAAATGCATTCTTGGTCATGGGTGGTTGTTGTTGATATTGGGGATCAATAAAAATAAACATCAGTTTTTGTTTTGATATACCCAAGTGTCCAAATTGATTTCTATCAAATCCAGTGTTGTAATACTCAAACATTCTTGCCTTATATTTAGAAATAGAACTCAATTTCCTTTGGGAACTTTCAATAGACCTCACAATGACGTCCAAAGAAGTGGCCAAGGAATTATGCTCGGTTCTCTCATGCCCCTTAATTTATTTACAAGTGTTCATAATGTGTCCAAACCCTCATTAATTTGGGTGTTTAAGTTGGGTGGTTGTGATGGGTTGGGGTTTTCCTCACCTTGGTCTATTGGTTGGTGGTTTATATTGTCTTTGGGTTCCATTTTCCAATATATGTTGCATTTTAAAAAGGAAATTTAATAAGTGGACTTATGAAAAAGGTGTTATAAACAACAATTTGATTTTATCCCAACAAAATCATTAACATAATTTTTTGTAAAATGAAGAAAAACTTTGTGTTATCTTTACAATGAACTTGAAAAAAAAACCTATACAAGATTAGTGAATTGTTGAGATTTTTACATTCAAGTATTAATTATGTGTAGTGAAGACAATTAATAAGTGTTCAATATTATTGGGATTTAAATCCATAACCCATGACTAAGTTTTTTGTATTTTTTTCAAAGCCAAGAGGAAATGATAAAAATTCAACCATACCTTTCTTACAATGGACATGGTGGAAAGATCATGGGTTTTTATCCTCCTCTATTAGTCTTGTTTTCTTTTTCCAATTGGGAAAATCATGAGGTGTGATGTGTAAATGAGCACATAATCCAACCGCGATCCATTAAAAATCGGACACAACAAGAACATGTGCACGTTCTTGCGTGGCATGTTTATTGGACGTTTGGGCCTTTTCAAACCTATAGGACTAGGAACATGTGTGTGTTCCTGAGAATGTGCTCGTGTTTTTGCGACTGCACATTCATGTTGACCCCCTTGCCACTTTTTCGTCCACCAACTTTGTGCACACACCCCTCTATTATTTTTTAGGTTCCACGAGAACTATTATGGATATAACATTATTCTCAGACTTGAATTTCTAAACATGGGATTTCAAATGTGTGTCTATCAAAATATTGTTTTTCATTTAAATGAAATGATTATTTAAAGCTATTTTTCCATATGTGGTCCTTATTTTATTTCTTTGTTTTGAATATTGTGTTTTACTTTGATGAATGTCGTGATGGAAATGATGTCCTGTGATAATGTATAATCTTTTGGTTTATAAATCTTGTAACATAGTGCAAATATTTACTTTTTGTAAGATACATGATCTTTTTGAGGTAGTCTTTACATGCAAATATTTATTTCAATAATAATACATGATCCTCTTTTAAGCATTTTCTATTCTTACATGTTATTTAAAATAGAGGAGTACCACTTCTTTAAAAATGTAGAGGAATTTATCCTCATGGCGTTGACTTAAAAACTGTACGATAATATTTTAAATCAACATCAATGTAAATTATAAGGTAACATATCATAAATAAATAAATATGTGTCTCTGATCATCTAATTAATTATTGACATGATATTTTTTTCAAAACCTATGAAATACATCTAAAAATAAAAAAGTTATAGAAAACGTCAAATTCATAAAAATTCAAACTCCAAGCCTGGTCAAGTCCATTCACTATGTCACGGTCATCTCTCATACTTTCCTTTATATGAGTCTCACATGAAGGAAACTCCTGCATAATAGTTATTCAATCGTCCAATGATGAAATATCACATGTGAATACTAATTCAATGAAGTCTACCATGAAGGTAAATCTGGGGTAACACTAAGACAATCGTTGGTTGATGAAATAGTGAGTATGAATGCTACTTTAGTGGCCATGGATTGTATCGGTGAGGTCGTATTGAATTTTAAGTTGATGTGTTACAGACCATCGTGTCTCAGTCTTGTGGTTTTTATTGCCATTGCCATCTGTCTAGGGATAATCACTAATTAGGAGGTCAAAATTGAAGTGAATTAGAGGTTCGAGAAGCCAAAATTGAAATATGCACTCATATGCATACAAGAAAATGCCTTGTTTACGTTACGAGTAATCTTCAAGAAGCCAAAATTGAAATATGGATTCGTTTGCATACAATCAAATGCTTGTTTTACATTATGAGTGATACCAATCATTTGCATGGTGGACTCCCTCACTACAAACCAAGAGAAGAACCCCATAGAGATTTGTATCTAGAAACTACAACAATAGGATTGGGAAAGAAATTGATCAATATGTTGTAGAATTTGTAACTACTTTATGGGTTGATCTACAAATCAATCCAGAAATGTGGGAATGGATTAAAATTCTATGTCTCTTCAACCCACATGCAATACGATTTTTGAACCCCTTGTCATGAAGGAGATGAAAGAGATCAACCATGGATGACAAATGGATGGAAACAAATAGGCTTCGCCTGTACAAACACATACATAAATGGGCATGGTAGTGTATGCATGGCCAAAGGACGGTGGATGGTCTACCCATTCACAAAATGACAGATGGTGGTTTGAAACTATGGATGAAAAGGGATAGATGGAAGTTTATATATGGTTGCATAAAGATGACAAAAATAGGTAGAAGAACAATCCCCTTAAACGCCTTCAATGTATTTAGTTCCTTTCTTAACCATCACATCCAACCTCACTGAGCATAAAATTGTTTCTTCGCACTCATAATCTTCATTAAAGCAGTGCAAAGCTCAAGCATGGTTATTAAATAAAGGGAAATCTCACCTCTTTTTCATAAAGGTTAGCTTCAGGCACGATGCTAATTATCTACATTAACGTACCAATTCTGAAATACAAAACACATTCGTTTAAATTTGGTATATACAACAAAGCCATGCATAGAAATTGATTTTTTTGGTTTGAAGACGCATTTGATGATAATTAATATTTTAAAATTTTTTTGTCTTTGAGTATGCAAACTTAAATTTGGTGGTATATATAGGTTATTAAAATCATTTTGACAAGTTATATATATATATATATATATATATATATATATATTTTGTTCAATGGAATTTTCCATTTTACCTTAGTTTCATGAGCTATTCATAAGTTAGTATGAGTCTCTAACACTTCTATTTACTTGTGGTGATTTAGTGACTTTTCACCTACCTTCATAGAGTAATGGTTTTCTTATTTGGTTATTAGTTATTTCCATTAATTTGCAAGTTGAGAATCCTTTATTGGATGTTATTAATAGTTTAGTTGTTTTGAAAAAAATCTACTTATTTGTAACATTGATGATCACAATTAATTGTTGTCCACTTTCCTTTTTTTTCTATTTTCCTTTTTCCATATTTCATATTCCATACTTTCATGTAAATCTATAACTTGTCTCCCAACACTTAGTCTCATTTTTCATGACTTACCATGTTTTACTTCTTTTACACTAAGTCTTATATTGCGGCTTAGTCATTTTTACCAATTTTTATCTCCTTACCTACTTCCTCTACCTATGCATTCCCATAACTCCATCAAGCTTTCTTTTAATTTTGAATATTATTTGATTTAAATACTATTTCCTATCCAGTTTACTTCTCTTTATTTTGGGACACACCTCTCAATGACACATGGAATTTAAGACCTATTATAGGTGGACATGTGGCAGCTAAGTGGACCTATCTCTGAGTGAGACATGGACGCACATAGATGATTGGACAGTGACTTGGCATGATGATTGGTTGAGGATGTGGTGGTCAAAAGATACTATGTTCACAAGCTACAAAGAATTATATAGCTCTCTCTCTCTACTTCATTCACAAATAACATGGAGATGATTTTTTTTTATAAATATTCCATGAGAACCCTACCACGGTGCATGTGGGATAAAGAAAGTTGAATTTTCAAATCAAAGGCTCATATTTCATGAGGATAGATCAACGATGTTCGAGTCTCCATCTTCTGAAGATCATAAAGTTTGATCACGATGTCTGATTTGAGAAAATGAGAGCTCGTTGGAAAGGTAAAGAGATGAAGAAAACATTGGAATTGGTTTCAATGGTTGAAGTACTAGTTATAAATCCCTATAAATTAAATTAAAGTCGAGACTATTTTCGGGTTTGGAAACAAGTTATTTTTGGAAAATCATTTATTTAAAGAAATTTATGAACTTTTATGATAGGTCCCAGATGATAGCACAAACATCAAAGATCATATTTTCAAAGGGGTTAATTCATTACACCAAAAAGGAAACATAAAACCCTAACTAAAAATCAGTTTCAAGAAGATGAGGCAGAGATTACAAAAGAAAAAACAAGCAGATTCGAAGGGTTGGGAATTTCCATCATAGTAAGTCAAGTAGTCATTATGTTCTTGCTTTCACTCTTTCTTCTTCTTACTTAGTAGTCACTTTTCCTCTTATTTTTTCAAAATTTGTGAAAACGAAAGTCCAACCCTTGACTATCTCCTTTTTGTCTTCTAGGTCTCTCATTCATTTCATGGTCCATGGGAGCCCAATCCCAATCCTCTTTTTAGGGAAAATGGAATTTACTTTTGATGAATTGTCAGACATTATTATTTATTTTTACAAAGACACTATTATTCTTGAGGTTCCCAGAGAACCATTTTGGACATAACATTATTCTCGGACTCGAAGTTCTAAACATGAGATTTCAAATGTGTATCTATCAAAATATTTTTTTCATTTAAGTAGAATGATCATTTAAAATTCTTTGCCACATGTAGTCCTTATTTTCTTTCTCTATGTTGAATATTGAGTCTTACTTTGACGAATGTTGTGATGGAAACGTCGTCTTATGATAATGTATACTCTTTTGGTTTATAAATCTTATAACATAGTGAAAATATTTACTTTTTTTAAGATACCTGATATTTCAGAGGTATTTTTTGCATGTGAATATTTATTTAAAGAGTAACACCTGGTCCATTTTTAGGAATTTTATGTTCTTGCATGCTATTTAAAATAGAGTACCACCTCTTTAAAAATGTAGGGGAATTTATCCTCATGACATTGACTTAAATACATTAAGATAATCTTTTAAATCAACACCAGTGCAAATTATAAAGTAGTCTTTCGTAAATAAATAAATATATGCCTCTAATCATCTAATTAATTATTGACGTGCTAATTTTTTTATTAACCATGAAATACACCTAAAAAAAATGAAAAACGTTATAGAAAATGTCAAATTTAGAAAACGTTAAACTCTGAGCCTGGTCGAATCCATTCACAGTGTCATGATCATCTCTCATACTTTCCTTTATATGAGTCTCACTTGAAGGAAATTCTTGCTTAATAGTTAGTCAATCATCTAGTGATGAAATATCCTAGGTGAATGTTAATTCAATGAAGTATGCCATGAAGGTGAATCTGGGGTAACACTAAGACAATCGTCAATTGATGAAATAACTAGTATTAATGCTAATTTAGTCCATATGATGAAATAGAGAGAATATGCTAATTTAGTCCATGATATGGTGTGTTGATGAAATAGCGAGTATGAATGCTAATGTATGAATGAACTATAGCAATAGGACTAAGAAGGAAATTGATCGATAGCCTGTAATATTTGTATTTGTTTTTTGTGTTGATACACAAAACAATCTAGAAATGTGGGAGTGGATTAAAACTCTATGTCTCTTCATCCCACATGCAATACAGTTTTTGAACCCCTTTCCATGAAGGATATGAAATATATTAGCTATGGATGAAAAAAGACGGAAACAAATAGGCTTCACTTGTACAAACAATTACAGAAATGGGAATGGCAATGTATACATGGATAGAGGACGATGGATGGTCTACCCATTCACAAAATGACAGATGGTGGTTTGAAAATATGGATGACAAAGGATAGATGGGATTTTATATCTAGTTGTGTAAAGACGACAAAAGTATGTAGAGGAAAAATCCCCTTAAATTCCTTTGACTTATTTAGTTCCTTTCTTAACCATCACATCATGTTGGAATACTAAGAGTGGGGGATGAATTAGTATGAGAATTTTTACCACTTTTAACCACAATATATATATATGTCAACTTTATTAATAGTATATCATCAATATATCATCAGTATATCATGATCATATAAACATAAGAAGCATCACATCAAGTACAAAGTACACCATAATTTACTTGGAAACCAAAATGGGAGAAAACCACATAATGCTTTCTTATATATCAATAGAATACATTCATTGGAAGCACCAACTTCCCAATTCTCCAGCACCAACTGGAAGGAGGCACCAACCCTTTGATTTACAAGCACCAACCTAAAGGAAGCTACAACTCCTTGAATTCTCTGGCTCCAACCAGAAGGAAGCTACAACCCCCTGATTCTCAGTATCCAACCTGGAGGAAGATCCAACTCCCTGATTTCTTCATCACCAACCGGAAGGAGGCTACAACCCCCTTTACTTGCCCCATAATATTGTCCTAAAATATAAGTGTAGACCAATTGTCACTACCAAAATCATTGCCACTATCACTTCCATTGTCGTTGTCACTTTCACTCCCAATGTCATTGTCACTTCCACTGTCACATCAACCTGTAACCTATCATTGTCACTGTCACTTCCACTGTCACATCAACCTATAACCTGTCACTATCACTTTCACTTCCACTATCACATCAACCTGCAACATGTCACTGTCACATCAACCTATAACCTGTCACTGTCACTTTCACTTCCACTATCACATCAACCTGCAACATGTCACTGTCACATCAACCTGTAACATGTCATTGTCCCTATCATCGATACTCAACCAGATCCTCTTACATGGATCATATACCAAGGACACCTCTCAACTAGATTTCCAAAATCACCAACACATCTCTCTACCAAGCATGTACCAAGATCACCAACATACGATCACAAGATATGTGTTTCAACCATGTACCATACCAAGAATTAACCATGTACCACAACTTGTACCATAATAAGTGAATCAACCATGAACCAACACCTATACCAAGCCGTGCATCAACCATGCACAAACATGTGTACCAAATCTTGCATCAACCATGCACCATGACTATGCCAAACCATTCATCAACCATGCACCACAACCTATACCATATTCCTCAACCATCAACCATGTACATAAACACCATACCAAGTACCAATCTTGTATCATACCATGTATCAACCATGTACATCAACACTTGTACCATACCATA
>ML790213.1:313583-350822 GCA_009831015.1 Picea engelmannii
AATTCAAAGGACTTCTCGAATACTTCCTCCACCATTTCAATATTTGAGGAGATAATTCAAGCCCATTCCAAGGAGAAGATCATGGAGATTTGGTTGGAATATCTTATCTAAGATATATGAGAGATATGTGTGAGGATTTGAAGAGATTATATTTTGTAATAATGGAAAATAGGTTGAGAAAATAGTGGATCTGTAATAATGAGATGGTTATCTTATCTTCAAGGTTGTCATGTATAAAAGAGAGTGCTCTCTCTTCATGAGGATTCAATTAGATTATTCAAGTAGAAGAGGAATTAGATTATTCAATTAAGATGTAATTAGAGTAGTCATTAATGGTAGTCATTTAGGATTCGAAAGAGAAAGGGATTCTTAGCTTTGATTCATGCTTTCATTATTCTTTTATGAATATTGATTTGATTATTGAATGTAATATTGCTTCATTGATGAGCGCTCTCATGTGTTGTTGTGCCTTTTCACTCTTCACTTGTTGTATCTGCTTTTCCTTCATGTAGTTCTCCAATTCTAGATTAATTTCCTTTACACAATTTCCCATTCTTAGAGTAATTTCATTTATGCAACTAGATTAATGATTCAATTCCAGTCTTGTGTTAGATTAATGATTCTATTTCAGTCATACCTTAAACATTAGATTAGATTAGTCTCACTTCAATCTTGCATATACTTTGTGTGTGCTTCGTCAGTTTACGACCCCCGGGTTGAAAAATTAGATAGTTGGGTAAATACTACAACGCAATTAATTCAACATTAGTTTGGCCCAATGTAATGATTGTTGTTCCTTTTGCAAGTCATGTTGTTCCTTTGAATAGAACAACTTCCGTTCCCTTTACGATTTTTGTTCCTTTACAGGTGTTGCATCTCTGGAGGCTGGGTATTGAAAATGGAAGGTAAGAACCTACGTAGGCGATAAGTAAAATGCTTGTGCCAGCGCCTACCTTTAGTTGATGCATAGACATTGTTTTTAGGACATCTTTAGATCCCAAGAATATGCGCATTCTACTTTTGGAGCATGTTCCTTATAGTTTCGGCACACTATCACTTTGTTGTCCCCCCTCCCCCCCCCTTTTTTTTTCGACTGCGCGGTGACTTTCAAGTTGTGGGTGGTCGACTGTCCTTGTACAACTTCAGTCGACTCCCATTGAAAATCCCTCTGATTTTTGTGCCTCCTAATTCCTTCAATTGTACATCTCCCCCATATATGGCAATTTTTACTTCATATGGTCCTAACCAATGCATTTTGAGTTTTCCCGGATGTTGAATGGATTTACTGTCATACATCAACACTAAGTCTCCTTCCTTGAAATTTTCCTCTTGATATGTCTGTCATGAAAAGATTTGTCCCTTTCTTTCTAAAGTTGTTGGTGGAACCCTTCTAGGATCCTATCTTCCTCCATGATCATCAGTTGATTCAGCCTATCCTTTATTGCATATCGTTTTGTCATGTTCATAATTGCTGTTACGCGCAGACTGGGTACCAAAACTTCTAATGGAACTATTGCTTCTTGTCCATATACCAATATGAATGGTGTGTGTCATGTTAACTTCTTGCATGTGATCCTATATGCCCACAATAATGCAGGTATTTTTAGGTCCCAATCATCCCTATTAACGTTACAAATATTCGTTAGTGCATTCTCCAAAATTTTGTTAAAGGCTTCTACTACTCCATTTGCCTGTGGATGATATGGTGTACTCTTTTGATGATGAAATTCAAATTCCTCAGTCATATCCTTAATAGTGTTGTTAATGAAGTGAGTGCATTGGTCGCTCATCAAAATTCTTGGGCAACCAAATCTAGTGATCACTTACTTAGATAGAAAGTGTGTTGTTGTTTCTGCATTGTTGTTTCTCCACTACAGTCTTTGACCGGTGCTTCTTCTGCCCATCTTGTCAGGTATTATGTTGTGGTGATAATGTACCTTTCTCCTATCCTCTTTGTTGGTGGGTTAACTTTTCCCACACAATCTATTGCCCATTTTTCGAATACCTGCAATGTTACATGTGGTTGCAGGGGAATCTCGTCCCTTCTATTTGTTATACCAACCCTCTGACATACATCGCATCTATGGCACTACTTTCTTGAGTCTCAGTGAATGGTCAACCACCTTAGTACTATGCGCAATACCTTCTACACGGTAGCTTTTCCTCTGTAATGTCCTCATGTTATTCCCTCATGGGATTCTGCTAAAATCCTTGGTCTTTCATGTTCTAGCACATATCTTCGCAAGATAATATATGCTCCCATTTTGTATAAGTATCCTTCAATCAGTTGATAGTCTGCAACCCGGACTACCAAGTTTTTCTTTTGTGCAGTGTTATATTCCAGTGGTGCAATCCCTATACTCAAGTAATAGATGATGCCTGCGAAGTATTCATCGACAATCTGGACTGAAAATAACTATGCGTCTGAAAAGTTGTCCTCTAAATTTGTAGGTTCCTCTCCATTTGTGACCCTTGATAGGTGGTCATGTCCTATGTTCAACTTCCCTGACTTGACTATTACTTCAAAATCAAATTCTTGAAACAATAGTAACCATCGACAGATTCTCCCCCCCAACACTGGCTTCTTGACTAGGTACTTAAGAGATGAATGATCAATGAACATATTAAAATGTTTGCCAAGTAGCTAATGCCTGAATGTTTTCATCGCGTAGACCATAGCTATGGCTTCCCTATCTGTAATGTTGTAGTTATGATCTGATTCTGATAGTTTTCTGTTAGCAAATGCTATAGGATGGTCTAATTCTCCTACTCCTGGATGCACCAAAATAGCTCCAAGTTCTATGGTTGATGCATCTATATGTATGTGGAATGTCTTCTCCCAGTCTGGGAATACTAGTATTGGCACAGTGACCATTTTTTCTTTCAGTGTATCCAGACCGTGTTGACAATACTCATTCCACTGAAACTTTGTATCTTTCCTTAGTAGTTTCTCTATTGGAGCGATGATCTACACATACCCTTTGATAAATTTTATTTAGTATCATGTGTGTCCCAATGTTTCTCTTAGTTGACAGACTATTTTTGGGGGTGGTAGGTTAATGATTACTGCAATTTTGGCAGGATCTACTAGTAAATCTTGCTTGCATACTATATGGCCCAATAGTATCCCAAACGGTGTTCTAAATATGCACTTCTTGATGTTTGATGATATATGGAATTACCCACATCTTTCTAACATCATCCACAGGACATCTACATGGTATTTCAACAGACTATAGATTATCCAATCATCCAAGTAGACTTCTAGAAATTGGTGGATAAATTCTTTAAATGAAGCTATGACTACTCTGGAAAATATTGTTGGTGCATTCTTCAATCCAAATGGCATGACCGTGTACTGGTAGGATCCCCATTTTGTAGCAAACATGGTCTTTTATCTGTCTTTCGGTGCTATCTTGATCTGATGGTATCCTGAAAATCAGTCAGTGAATGAATAAACTTCATGTCCTCCTATGTTCTCCAACACAACGTCCGTGAAGGGTGTAGGGAACGGGTCATGTAGGCATGCATCGTTCAACTTCCTCAAGTCGATGCATATTCTTATCCTGCCTTGTTTTTTCTCCTGACCTACCATCGAGCTTATCCATTTAGATTCTTCTATTGGTTCTATGATTCTAGCTTCCAACATCCTATCAATCTCAGCATTGAATTTTTTCTTGTATATCAGACTTATTATGTATGGTCGTTGTCTAATCGGGCTTACCTAAGCTCTAAGTGGTATCTTCATTTCACCTATATCTCTTGCTATACCCTTCATTTATGTTAATTTTGTGGGGAAAAGGTCGTTGTACTTGCACAATAACTCTCTTATGCTTTTCCATGTCTTCCCATCCTACTAGTCTCCAATGCTGACCATTTTGGGATTCTCAACTGTACCAATGTTGACTTTCTTCACCTTGATCAATGCAACAATTACTTCTAATTCTAGAGGTGGAACTTCCACTTCTCTTTCTCCTTCAGTTCCTCAATCTGAATATCGTGTGGGTCATCTTCATCTGGTACTTATTCTTACACATGGTAGCATGACAACAATTTTTTCACTGTCTGTCTATTCCGATGTTGTTCCTCTGTTATGAGTTCGACTTCAGGTTCCTTGTTGGCCCTTGAACAAGTTTTGGAGATCCTTGGTCAGATTTGACCTATTTTGGGACTTCGATAGGCTGTCGAAGGTGGAGCACAAGTCGAAGTGGAGATTGCAAGATCTTGGCCCCTTTTTAGGGCTTTTTAGGTTTTGGTCTTATGTAACGGGTATGGGGATATCAGCCCATGGGCTTACCCATGTTTAGGCCCATTTTGTAATGTATAAATAGAAAACTAGGTGATGTAAGTAGGAGCGCAAGTGTGTGATGTTAGGTGCTAAGGGCAAGTGAAGGCCAATGTGCTAAGTGCAAGTGATAGTTGTGCATGCTTTGTGCAGACTGTGTGAGACCTATAAGGCTAAGTGCAAGTGAATGTAAGAGATTGTGTAAAGGCTTTGTGTTGTAACCTAGCTCGGGGAAGGAGGATCTGGTGATGTGTGCGTAGATCTCTTGTCCTATGCAGAGTAGGACCTTATGTATTTGTTTATGTAGATGATTGAAAACATATAATAAAGAAGATGAGGAGTTGGTGGACATAGCCCCGGGCTAGGGGTGAACCACGTATATCCTATGTTATGGTTGCTTTGTGCATTATGGTTATTTTATGGTTCATATGATTAATGCTTAGTGAAATGATGTATTTTTATATGAATATGATAGATTAGTGCCTAACGATGTGAATGAGATGCTAGATCAGATATATGTTGATGTGCTTAGTGCTTGAATGTGTTGAATATTGTTGAATACTGCGTTGCACTGTAATTAGTTTTTATCTGTGCTATAGACAAAGGCTAAGTACTAATGAATTATAACTGCTAAGTGATCTGTTAGAGTATTGTAATCACAGATCTGTGTCCCAGCTAAGGTTTCAAACACTGGAGTCCTGCAACCACCCATGCCCCTACCTCAAGTGATACTTCATCTGCTTTGCAAGTGTTTCCGAAAGGGTCGGTAGTTAGGGTTTTGTTGGTGAGTTGTTGAAGTGTTGAACCATGGGTCTTCCCCTATGCCAAAATTCCTTAATGAATATCACCCCTATTATCTGCTTAAGTGTTGCATCGGCATTGGGGTTCTCATGCTCAAATGAGAAAGTGACTGTAAAGTTCTGCTACAATATTGGCCTACTCGTAGTTCCTCTACGCAGTTCCTGGTCTATATACCAGTTTTTTGGGATGCCCTCTAAGGTATGTACAAAATGATGAGGCCATTCCTCTGGGGGCGTCATTTTCCATAGCGCTCTTCACTTCTCTGAGTGTTCCGCTAGTGCCCCCTATCCATCGTGCTTCTATTGTTGGTCACTTCTCTGTTCTGCACCAAACCTTATGCACAGTAACCTCTTACATTGGTACCAATCCTGGATTGTTTCTTTGTGTGCGCCCCACGATCTTGCAAGTGTGGCATTGAATATTATATCTAGTGCTAAGAGTCTCTAATTTTCTAACACTTTATCTTTGTAATGTTTCAATAATGCTTCTAGATCGTTTAACCCATGGAAACTGGGTAGTTCCCTTATCTTTGTACATACCCATGTTACTTCGCAGTCTATTCTTGCACATATTCTTGTGGAAACTTCGTGTAGATTCTGTTTCCAGTTCTCTAAGCATGTATTTGATTCTGACACAGATGAAGTAATGCTCTTCCAACTGAGTATCCCATCTTCATTTGGGTTTATGTAATCCTCATCTCACGTAGTCGTTCTGTACAACTAGCTAATTTCCTCTAAGTCCAAGAAAGTAGGTTATAAAAATCCCTCCCCTTCCGATGGGTCTAATGGTGCAATGACCCTGTATTCTCCTTACTCAAATGTCATTTTCCATGCCTTTAAATTGATTATGGTCTGGTTATCAAACGCCCAATCCAAGCCAAGCAATGTTGGATATGGCATTGTGTCGTCCACTATTTCAATCACTTCGAAGTCTTATTTAGTGTGCACTCCATCCAGGTCTATTGTCACTCCTTTTAGTCTCCCTATTGGTATAACCTTGTGTTGGTTTGCTAATTTCAATTGAACGGGTGAATATCCTAATGTGGGATCTCACACACATTGCCATGCCTTTTTGGGTAATACATTAACTTCAAATCCTAGATCCAGTATAATATCTCCCATGTTGAAATCTATGATGTTGACATTCAGCCTAAACTCCCTACTTGTTCTTCTCCTTGAATGTAGGTGATTGATTGTTTTTTGTTCTAGTTTTCCTTCTGCCTCTATGCTACATATTTCTAAAATACTTTGTAATATATTGACATAGGATGTATCATTTAGTAATTTTATGCAAGATTACAAAAAGCCTTTGATTGTACTTACTTGTCCTAAGGGATGCATTTCTTTGGTATGATCCAATGATGGAGGCATCTCATACTCTGGTATTTCCTTATTCTGTTGTGTATTTGAGGTCAAAATGGTGTCTGGCTTCATAAATTCTTTTATGGCTTGCTTAAATGTTTACTTCTCGTTCCGTGCATCGAATGGTTTCCTTGGTTCGACATTCTTCTTCACCCACTGATTTTTTACTGGTTCTTGTTGTACTGTGTCATTTCCTATTTTATCTCCTTTGTGAGTAACTATGTTGATGTTTCTCCCTTCATCCCTTGCTTCTGCTGAAATCCTTTGGATATTATAGTTATTATAATTCCTCTTTTCCTGGATCTTCCCTAGTAATGTAGAACATTCTTCTGTGTCATGATCCGATGCGCGACAATACATACAAGTCATTGGTGGAAGTGGACATTCTCTTGCATAGTGACCTGGTTGTTGAAAATTATGACATACCACTGGTCCTCTACCTCATCCAAAGCCTCATATTGATCATCCTCCACCTTTGTAGCTATATTAATCCCCTCACGTCGGATTATACTGTGCAGTATTGTACTAAGGTTGTGTTGTGTTGTACTGTGGTTGCGCGATATTATATGGTTGTTGCACAGTATTATACTACAACTACATAGTGTTGTATGGGGCTGGTACCTAGTTAAACCGAGGTGTGTCTTTCCCGATCATCATTTCTTCCTGCGCCCTATATGCATATTATGTCCTCTCTCATCAATTCCATAGTTCTACAATCTTTGTCATCATGGCCTACTGACTTGCAAAAGTTGCAATATGAAATCTTTGGGATTGTCTGGTACTTCTGCATCATTGGGTAGCGATATGGATCGTGGCCATGTTTCTTACATATTTCACACCATACTCCTCCTATTGGTAATGGATTTGGCATTTCTGCTACCATATAATGCACGAATGTTGGGCATTCGTTCTTATGGTGTCCTTTCATCCTGCATGTGGTACACGAAACCACTTCTCGTTTGTCCTTACTTTTGTTATAGTTTATATGGAATGTTAAGTTCTTTAAATCCTCCTTCAACTCTTCGATGGCTGGATCTGTCTTCTAATATTGGTTTTCTTCTAGTTGTTGGGATGCCTGCAAATCCTCTTCCTGTGTCTAAAACTTCTATTGTCGCAGTAGATATTTCAAGTGTGGTAGTAGTGAATTGAAGAACAAGTGTGTGTGTTTCATATATGTCATGATATATTTCAACTTTCCTTTGAGTTGTTTGAACCTCTAGTCAATATCCCATATGGATTCTCATGGTTTCTGTCTAATTTCTATGATCTCGTTCATGTACTAGTCCTCTCAACTTGGCTTCTGAAACTCATTTATCAATAACTTCTTGATATCTGCAATCGTGTTGGTTGTCCCTGGTGGATTGTTTGTGGATAAACTCATATACCAATATAGTGCGTGATCCCTTAGTGTGATGGCTAGTTGTGCAAGTTTAGTTTCCTCATCTGTGATCTGTTTCTCTTCCCAGATCTTTTCACAGATAAATAGATGCTTTTTAGGGTCCTCTGACGCTTCTCCTTTGAATTCTGGTAACCTGATGGTGGGATCATGTCCTACCATCCTAAATGTTGAACTAATAACACCGTGCAGTGTAGATACTTGACTAATGGTTCCTAAACTGGCTCCCCCAGTTGTTGTTTCTTGTGTAGATGTACTTCATGTTTCCTTCCTTCTCCCAAACTTCAGTTGTCTAAATAGTGGTGTTATTTTTGGTGTGTTAGTCGTACATGGGTTGATGGGTTCCACATTGACATTAATATGGATATGATTTCTACCTTCTAATCCCACCCTTGGACCTCTCGTCTTCCTCTCATATGTTTTGCATAGGATTTCTTCAATTTAATCCACATCCCAGAGATCCTCTACCTCCTCTTCATCACTTTCCAAGCCTTCCCTCGTGAATACATCTCTCTTCTTTGTGTTCACCTTCTATTGGTAGGGTACTGCACTGCGCGTATTTCCATCTGTCCCCATGATCCGCTTGATCTAGTCATCATCCATCATGATTGGGTCTAAGGCTTCCTCCTTGTTTCCTTTATCCATTTCTCCTTCCATTTCTCCTTTTTCTACCAGTTCTTCCCCCCTTCTCCCATGCATGCAGGGAAGTTTAATTGTCTGATTCCATTGTCATTACACCTTTTTTATAGAGAAATATCTTAATATAAGTATAGAACAATATAATATACCTTCCTCGAGGCCCGCATAGAAACTCTTTCTCTTCTATGTTGTACGACTTTGCGGTATCTACTGTAAATTATGTTATAAAGCCTGCTACAATACTGTTGAGCCAAAAATCTAATGCGTGGGTGAATTTTTTATTCACCTAATGTAACTGCTCAACCTGAATTGGCGTCCACTCTAACTTTCGAATCTGGTTTGTTGTGTGGTTATCCTTCAACCTCAATATCCACTACTGCAATAAGTGTGGAAAATCACAGAAGAATACTTCATGCAGATCAGTAAACGCGTACTTCTCAAGGTATTTGTGTTGTGTTATTCTAGGGTTTATGTTATATTTCTGGGCAAACTCTATCTCCTTTGTCTTCAACCAGCTTTTGATCTCTTCTTTCATGGGATTCCAAGGTCTCAACATGCATTCTTCTCCACTTCTTATCATCTGATTTGTTATTCGTTTGACCCGCCTTCCTGTTACACATTATTTTCGTCATCCCTATGACCGTTAATGATGTAAACCTATATGTTTCCTTCATAGGGGTCAGTGGCTTGAGTTCCTGAAGAAGGAAGGGAGAAGAACTTTTCCTGAGAAAAGAAGTTACATTTTCCTTTGTAAAAACCCTATAAAAAAGGAAGTTTGTAGGTTGCTATATAGAAGGGTGCGAGAATTCTTGATTCTCACAGGTTGCACCATAGCTGGGTTGTGAGAGGTTCGCAGGTTTCTCTATAGGCAGGATGTGAGAATGCCTACATGTGGGAAAAACAAGTGTTTTCTTGAATCTTCTAGAAGGAGAAACTTCCATGGTGAGGTCACATCCAAATGGTTTGGATCTTACTCGCTTTCATGATTTAGTGGGATCATCCTAACCTCCTCACCTTATCCTCTTCAACTTATAAAAGGAGAGGGGCTCTCATGGAAAAAGTTAGCTTGTAGCTTTGGTTAGCTTGTAGCTTTGAGATTCTATTTGTCAAGATAGATTGTGAATATTATCAGATCTATGCTCTCAGAATTCTTGGAGTGAAAGTGTGTGGGGAACAAAGGAAAGTTGGAAGGGACCTTACGACATCAAGGCCATGGTTGTAATCTCTCTTTCATATTTAATATGATACAGTAATATGATTCTTTCCTATAAAGCTTGTTGTGTTTTATTGTATGATTCCTTGATCACATACATAGGTTTATATTGAGTTTATGCTATTGCTATCACTTTGGTTGGTTGCGTTCTTTTGCAGGATCATCATTGTATGAACGTTGGAACGGAGCTAGGATGGCGATGGTGAGAGGAAGTGACGTTTAAACGGTATGTCACCTATCCCTCTTTAGTTAGTAAATTCAATATCTAAAACTTAAGGAAAGGGTCATGTTCTGGTGTGTTTTGTTCTAGATCTAGGTGGATCTAGGGAGATCAGTTAGCATCCACACCTACCGATTTGTTCGATAACGAAAATGGTGACTCCACTGGGGAATGGATTGTTTCCTATTTAGTCTAGTTTACCTTGCTTTGATTGCTTGTTTTCTGATCTCTGAGTCTGTGGGAGATCCATCCAAAATCTTTGGATCTGACAGTTCACTCAAATTTAGTCCTTTTTCAAATTTTTGCTTGTTTACAGGCATTCTCGCACTGTACCCTTTAGTGGCCTGTGAGAAACACCTGAGTTCACACCCTGGTGTTAAGTCCAGTGCGAACCCCTCACAGTCAACCTTTGTTCATACTGCGAGAATCTTTGATTCTCACACTGTAATACAATGCCAGCCTGTGAACTTGTTTCTAAATGTTTTTGGATTGGGTTTTGTCATTTTTTGATGACCAGTTTTGCTTTGAACAGCTCGATTGAACTTTTGGAGCCTATATTGATCTGTTTACAATCTTCTTGACATTCTTTGAGTTGCTTTTAGCCACTTTTTCTTTGTTTGGTTTTGAAGGATTAGTCTCTTGCTTTGAGTGTCTTTCAATTACAAAGCGTGTGTTTTCTTTAGAATTGTTTAAAGAGAGATGAGATTTCTTCTAAATAGTTCTCTTTAAAAGAAAACTTTTAGTTTGGGTTTCTTTGTTTTAAGAAAGTTCATTATTGCTTTTGGTGAAATTTTTGAAACAAAAGGATTTAATTTCTTGCTTTATATTAGATTGGGGGAATCCTTGCATTTGAAGTAGCGAAATGAATCGTGCATTGGTGTTCAGTACCTTTTTCTCATTTCTTGAGAATCTTGATATTGACGAGTTTAATATATTTTGGGACATCATGCATATGGGAATGATAAATGTTTTCTCCTTCTCGTGGCATAGCATTCATCGAAATGAAAAGATTGCATCTTCATATCTTTGCATAATTTTCGAGTCGATCAAAACACCATATTGTTCATGCCATTTTCCTCTTGAGTAACAACAGCCATAAAATAAAGCGCTTATAAAAACTGATTAGATATTTTTTATCTTTTCTGGTAGCAAACCTACATTAGATTAGTTGTAGGGCTTTGGAATAGGTGTGAAATATAACTTTCCAAAGTTGCAAACAAACATAGAATCTTGAGTTAGGGAGCGATTAAATCCACTTATTACATTTTGTCCTGGGAAGCCCTTCTAACACAAGGGTCAATCATGAGGTCGCATTGAGACTGGTAGAGTTACTCACCCTGCTTTGTTGGTCTTGGTGTAGATATTATGTGTATTATGGGGGTCACTTGAGAGGTATACCCACAATGATGAGTGGAATCCTTTCAAGTTGATTTTGGGCTAGATACCCTGCCCTTGCATGTGGATTGGTCTGTCGACTATTTCCCCAGGCATCATTGTAGTAATCGGTAACCTTAGTGGCCTATCTCTCTAGGTTCTTTACACGAGGTGAATGTGGAGGGGCAAGTCTTCACGGTACCTAGAATTGACGTTGGCCAAACTCACTCGGGCTCCTTGGAGGGTATACCCATGATTATGTGTGGGAGCTTGCACCAGGGTGTAAGTCCGTTAAGCAGGTCATCAATGTAACTTTTCCACCTGCTCTATCTCAGCCCCTTCTTACATTGTTCCTGCGACGTTGGATTTCATCACCAACTAGTGTTTTCATTGTGAGAAGGTTTTGTTTGTTTGCTTGCTTCCTAGGTTTTTAGCGTGTGCTGTTTGTTTTCCCTAGTAGACTCTAGGTTGGATTTATTTAATGGCGTCAGTTCCAAGAATGACCAATGAAGGAACCCCTGCTCTAGGGGAATCTTTTATTTTTCCTTCTTATGGAAACATCGGTCCTCCTCACATCGCTACTTTGAGCCTTCCAGGTCTCACTATTGGATTGTCGGTGTGGTTGTTTTCCACTCAGGTAATCCCAAATGCAGCAAGTGCTTCGTTCGTAATCACTTCCCCCCAAGAACATCAACCTCATGTTGATCCTTCACCATATTCACCAGTAAGGTCTTCACCTTCTTCGCTTGCAAGGTCTCCTTCCGTTTCATATTCTTCGTCGAGCGAAAGTTCTAAAGCTAGTAACTCGGTGAATAAGAAGAAGAAGAAAAGGAAGAATAAGAAGAATAAAATTAAGCAAGGATAAAAACCTCCAACCACTGTCAAACATGTTGGAAAACAACCAGTTACTGTTAATCATGCTGGGAGTGTTGATGATGTCAAGATCACCCAAACAACTTGTAAGCCTAGGTAACCTTGCAAGATTTGTAAGGGTAGCCATCTTCTTAAGGATTACCCTGCTCTATCCAAGGTTATATAAGTATGGTCTACACACCCTGATCAACCCATGTCATCAGCCTCTGAACAACATATTGATGACCTCCAGTCAACTAGTCATGATATGGTTGGGAAGAAGAAAAGTAGAGTCAAGTTCATGTGTATGTTATGCAAAGGGAATCATCTAACTCATCTTTGCCCTCATATGGACAAAGCCTCGAAATTACTGGAAGACATGACTGTTTCACATCCTCAACTTCCAGTCGCTTATCACAAGCTTTCTCTCAACCCACCTGTAGTTGATGGAATGATCACCCCAGTCCCTTCACCGATCAATCTAGTTGATCATGTTGTCAATCTGGTCACGTCCTTAGTTGAACTAGTTGACAAAGTGGTTGATCCGATACCATCCTCGATAAATCTTGTTCTCCCCTCAGAGAGTGAAACTAAAGAGGTCAATCTGATCCCATCCTCGATCGATCCCACTCTCCCGTTAGAGAGTGTCACCCAAGTGGTCGATCCATTTACACCTGTTGACCCCATTCTCCCCTTGCAGAATGAAACCCAAGTGGTCAATCTGATCTCATCATCGGTCGATCCTACTCTCCCGCTAGAGAGTAAACCCGATACTGCCCATGTTTTTCTCATTGATATAGACTCTGTCGTGTCAGGGGGTATTCCTCCTTCTCCCATGAAACTCCCTCCAAGTAATGAGGCCATCTATTTTGATTAGGGTGTGCTAACTGGACCTCGTCTTCCCTCTCACATTCCTTTCCAGATTACAATACAAGTTTGTGGCTGAGACATTCCTCAGACACTGATAGATGAAGGTTCGTCTGTTAGTATTTTGTCCTCTTTTGCTTGGCAAGCTTTGGGCTGTCCTCCACTTGCGCCGGTTACACAGAATATGTTATCTTTTAAGAGAAGAACTAGTCAACCTTTAGGGACCCTTCCTCAGTTTCCTATAACTTTGGGAGGGAAAATTGTCTTCATTGATGTCATGGTAGTCCAAGACCCCTTGGATTTTTCCTTACTCCTTGGGCGAGATTATGTCTATGCCATGAAAGCTATTGTGTCTACTCTTTTTCATGTGATATCTTTACCTCACGATGGATGGGTTGTGACTGTTGATCAACTTTCATTCATTGACCCCTCTTGGATTGCCTCCCTGAATTGTTCTTATATGCAAATGATATTTCCCCCACCACAGGACAATTATGTGGCATTGTCGCCCATGGCTTCAAATTCTGATGACTTAGATCCAGTAGTTGACATGGTGATATCTTCGATAGGGTTGTTAGAGCCTGATGTCTTTACTCTTGTCGTGACCCTCAAAATGGTGTCCTTCCAGAGTGTGTTTCTTCCTTCTAGTAAAGATCTCTTGGAAGCCATGACCAAGTTTTGTCCCTTGACATGGTGTCATTTCAGAGCATTGTCCTCTTGGAATCCATGATCAAGAAGAGAGTTTCAAGGATAGTTTTTGTGTCTCTGTAACAACCTCGTTAAAAAATGAAACAGAGGTTTTGAGGATAGTTTTTGTGTCTCTGAGGAAACCTTGTTAAAAAATGAAACAGAGGTCTTTGAGCATGGTTTTCTGATTTCAAGCTCATTAAAAAATGAAACCACTTACGAGGATAGTTTTTGCGTCTCTAAGACAACCTCGTTAAAAAAGTGAAACAGAGGTCTATGAGCATGATTTTCTGATGTCAAGCTCGTTAAAAAATGAAATAGTTTTCCCCCTCTCTATTTGAGTCAAGTCCTTCATCTAGTAGTTGAAGCTTCATTTCATTTTCCTTTGCAGTTGGATGAAATGAAGCTTGGGGGGCATTTTCTTACAACCTCTGGACTTCATGCTGAAGTAGAGTCGCTAGCTTCTTAAGCTGGGGGCTAAGTACCAACCATCCATGTGTTATGTGTTGGGAAGTCCAAGCATAGTTTTATATGGTTCAAGCTTGTGTAAAAATGAAACCACCTACCTAAAGCATAATTTCCTCTGGTTCAAGCTTGTGTAAAAATGAAACCAGGTACAAGCATAGTTTTGTTTAATTTTTAAGCTTGTGTAAAAATTAAAATCTATCCCAAGCATAGTTTTGTTTTGTTTTAAAGCTTGCATAAAAATGAAAACAATCCCGAGCTTAGTCTTTGTTCTTTCTCATGCTAGTAAATACATGAGAATAAGTTACCGAGCTTAGTCTTTGTTTTTTCTCATGCTCATAAATCAATGAGAATGTAACCGAGTATACTTTTATCACTTTTTCGGACTCGTAAAGGTTATACAAAAAAGGAACCCCCTGGAGTTCCCTTTAAGCTCTTTTCAGACTCTCTAAACATGAAAATA
Organism: Picea engelmannii; assembly: GCA_009831015.1. Classification (NCBI taxonomy): domain Eukaryota; kingdom Viridiplantae; phylum Streptophyta; class Pinopsida; order Pinales; family Pinaceae; genus Picea; species Picea engelmannii. Next base: position 328,207 of record ML790213.1, read on the forward strand.
TTGTCGAGTGATCTTGCTATTTTCATGCTCATTAAAGTATTTGAATAAAGTGTCTGTTGAGAAATAATTTATCTCTTTTTCGGTCTCATCAGACTATTTTATGAAAAAGGAACTGAGAGAGTTATCTTTTAAGTCTTTTTCCAGACTCTATAATCATGAAAAACCTTCGAGTTTTCTATATTTGGACTCGTTAAACAAACATCGATAGACCCGTAATGGGACCGAAACACTCCTTCCTAGGGTTCATTAAACATACTTTGAAGGACTCATTTGAAGGATGAGATTACATTACAAGCATATTTTATCCTCCTCAAGCTTGCATAAAAATAAAGAGGTACTCACAAAAAATGGTGGGGGAAAAAATTGGGAAAGAAATGTATCTAAACCTGTATTATGTGGAAGAGTCACTTTTGAACATGACACCCTTTCACTCGCCTTGTGTCTAGGTTGGAAAATCCACTTGTCTCTTGATCATACTCCTATAAGATTACAAATTGGTCTGTGATCCCTGTTGTTGAGTCAGTGTTTCCAATACAATTGTCGTGTCGTCGATATGTTCAAAGAGAATTTCAACCCGAAAATCCTTCTATTGTGTCAGCCATTTTTGCAGTATTTAAGCCTTCTATTGCATCGTCCATTTTTGAAGTCTTTAAGCCTTCTATTGTGTCGGCCATCCCTGAGTTAGTCCTGAATCACTTATTACTCTGATCTACATCAAATATTGTTACTTGTTTCGTGTCATTGATGTGGGATACATTAAGGGCCTCCTGTGACAAGTATTTTCCTGTCGACTTCAAATCATTATCTAGGAATTAGGCTTAGAAACTAATTGGTACCTTGGAACTTGCATGCCTCAATGGTAGGTTTCCTCACTTTCGACAATGGGTTTTCATTATTGACCCCTGATCAGGAGATTCTGCCGAGTGTTCGACTTCAGCTCATTTATTCACATTCGTTGGATTTTACTAGTGTACCTTGGGAGTCATTGATATTAATGGTGATTTCCCTCGCACTTGTTAAAAGTATACACTAATGATCGGTAATCAAGTGGTTTCTACCATGTTCGAATTCAACACATGTATTCACATGGTTAGATTCGTACTATAGAGTGGTGGAGATGAAGACCCTGGATCTTTTCCGACAGATTCAGGTTGCGTTGGAGTATATTCAGTGTACCGTTACATAGATCCACATTGTATTTCTGGTGGCTATGTTCAAATTTGAGTCTTTAACACATATATCCACAGTGTATTTTTGGTGGCTATGTTCAGATTTGAGTCATATTGGCATGGATCCACAGTGTATGTTCGGTGGCCATGAATTGTCTTACTTGACATGGATCTTCGCATGTCGGCATTTATGATTTGATTCATTTGTATTCTGAGTATGGGAATGCCTACCTCAGCGATGATATATTATTGTACTGTATTTCCTTGTTTGTTGGCAGGTTTCCGACCGATTGTTCCTTGTTCTCTACACACACTCGACAAAGTATTCTAGCTATCACTCTGTTCTAACTTCATACTTTGGGGGGCTCTCTGTTACACATTATTTTTTTCATCCCTATGACCGTTAATGATGTAAACCTATATGTTGCCTTCAGAGGGGTCAGTGGCCTGAGTTCCTAAAGAAGGAAGGGAGAAGAACTTTTCCTGAGAAAAGAAGTTGAATTTTCCTTTGTAAAAACCCTATAAAAAAAGGAAGTTTGTAGGTTGCTATATAGGCAGGGTGCAAGAATTCCTGATTCTCGCAGGTTGCACCATAGCTGGGTTGCGAGAGGTTCGCAGGTTGCTCTATAGGCAGGGTACGAGAATGCCTACACGTGGGAAAAATGAGCATTTTCTCGAATCTTCTAGAAGGAGAAACTTCCATGGTGAGGTGGCATCCGAATGGTTTGGATCTTACTCGCTTTCATGATTTAGTGGGATCATCCTAACCTCCTCACCTTATCCTCTTCAACTTATAAAAGGAGAGGGTCTCTCATGGAAAAAGTTATCTTGTAGCTTTGGTTAGCTTGTATCTTTGAGATTCTATTTGTCAAGATAGATTGTGAATATTATCAGATCTATGCTCTCAGAATTATTGGAGTGAAAGTGTGTGGGGAACAAAGGACAGTTGGAAGGGACCTTACGACATCAAGGCCATGGTTGTAATCTCTCTTTCATATTTAATATGATACAGTAATATGATTCTTTCCTATAAAGCTTGTTGTGCTTTATTGTATGATTCCTTGATCACATACATAGGTTTATATTGAGTTTATGTTATTGCTAACACTTTGGTTGGTTGCATTATTTTGCAAGATCATCATTGTATGAACGTTGGAATGGAGCTAGGATGGTGATGGTGACAGGAAGTGACGTTTAAATGGTATGTCACCTATCCCTCTTTAGTTAGTAAATTTAATATCTAAAACTTAAGGAAAGCGTCATGTTTTGGTGTGTTTTGTTCTAGATCTAGGTGGATCTAGGGAGATCAGTTAGTGTCCGCACCTACCGATTTGTCTGATAACACTTCCGCAGATCTTACCCTCTTTTAACAGATCTTCAACAGATCCCATATACTCAATTCTATGTTGTTCCAACTGACAACAGAACCATTTTTTAGTTTTTCTTCTCTAAGTTACTCTTTTAACATGATTGACCCAACTTCAAGTCTATTGGGGTTCCAACAAAGCCTCTAAAACTATCGACCCTCCTGGTAAAATAGAAGGAAATGCGATACAAAGAATGCACTGCACAGTCTCACCCGAGATAGTCTTAATGGGTGACTGCAATACTCAATTTTTTGCAGTCCAGGATTGAATGGAGATCTGATAAGGATGCGCGGAGAGTTATATTCAACTTATTAAAGCAATATATTGGCATTCCCAACTATGCATGTAATGTAATAAACCTTATTAACTCATTCATTCATCATGTTAACATATACTCATAAACAATAAAACAGACACAAGAATTCAACCACATAACATAGTTTTTACCATGGTTCACCCCCTCTTGGGCTACGTTTACAAAGATCTGTCTCTCAAGCTCTTCTATTATGGCAGTTCCAAAACTACATCCTCGTGCACTTTAAAACTCATCCTCAATCAGGTTGAGATCTATTGTGAGGTGGACTAGATCACACTAGGTTCCTTAGCATGTGACATAACCCTTTATATATCCCATTATGTCCCTCTACAGCTCAACAACTTAAAAACTTAGGTCGTATGACAAAGTATTACAAGTTGGTTATCAAAAAAAGACCCCTTCCTCCCGTCGCCGCTTCAGACTCCCTCTCAAAGTATTTTTTTCTTCTTTTCTTCTTTTTCTCCCTCTAGACCTCCTAGGTATCTATATATATATATATATATATGTTTCTGGCTCATCATCCATTACAATGTATTACAAAAACCCTAACCCTAATGTCATTAGGTCTTCGATGCATGCGCACATGCTGCTCTTCCTTCTAGCTATCGCTTTCCTCATGCATGTATTTCTTCCCAAAATAGCCTTTCTTTTCTGATTCAGCCTACTTCTGACACTCTATGTTCTCCTTTAGATTGTGTATGTACACACTCTATTCCATTGTAGCCTGCGTACACCTCAAAAACTAAGGTTTTTTCAGTATTTTCTGTAATTCCAAAACTTTCGCTATCAACCCTTCATGCTACCTTAGACTTGCGTAACTTCATATGTATCAATGAGTACCTACAATAAACCTTACACAATAATATTTATTCAATGTGTTGAATAGGTGCTAATAGGAGAGCCTTTCTCTCTTATTTGTACTTCCATGTAGCTTCGTCAAGGGGTTACCTTTTAACCAACTTAACCCAATTTCCTTCTTTTAGGGATAACCCACTTTGCTACAAATAGTAAATTCTCCACTTCTAGTTGCAACTAATTTTTTTTTAATTATTTTCAAATTGCAAAAAATTAACCCATTATTAACTCCTAGTTTCACCAACTTTACTAAGCAACCTTTTCTAGGAGCTTCTAGAATAATTTGACTTCTTTGACCTTTTAGATAACTCATGAGGGTTCTCCAACTTCACAAGGCCATAACTCTCTAATCGTGAGGATTTATGTGACGTTCCATATATCATCGAAAATGGCATGACATGTATTATCCATATATAATAGTCTTACCTGCAAATATATTAATCTCCATACCATTATACATCAATCAAACTAAATTCCCTTAACCATATTGTTTGGGGCTACCAAAATTTTCTACCGGACTTGCTTCAAGGATTGACATCAATGACAACCAACCCAATTAATAAACAATATTCCCCTTTGGCATTGATATCAACACTCTGATGCAACACTGAAGGCATATCACTCATGCTCCCCCTGTGACCATCACTCCCACTGAAAATGTTCCTCTATACTCTCTCTCCAAGCAACCTCTATTTTCTCTCTCTAAGCATCTAACTCTCTATCCTACATATGAAAATTATCTGCCCCTTTGAAATCAATGGAAAAGGTAACTTCTCATATGGGGTTGCTCCCCCTAACTGAATTGTTCCTAAAACTGATTCCCAAACCTGAACTATCCTCTTTATGGTGCTTCCTCATGTAAATATAAGACATATAAGATAAGCATTCAAAATAATTCATTTTGGAGTAGAAATTAATCCAAGTCTCTAGAAAAGATACTCAAAGGCTTCCCTTGGAAGCAGTTTTGTAAAGATATATGCAACTTGTTCTTTTGTTCCCACATATTCAACTCTGATGTTCTTTTCTACAACCTATCTCCATAGAAAGTGATACTTGATTGGAATCTGCTTCATCTTTGAGTGCATCATCGGATTCTTGGAGATACTAATGGTGCTTGTATTATCACAATATATTGGAATGGGATCATCATACTCAATCTATATATATGCCGCACTCTGATGCAACAATGAAGCCATATCGCTCATGCTCCCCCTGTGACCATCGTTCCCCCTGAAAATATTCCTCTATGCTCTCTCTCCAGACAACCTCTGTGTTCTCTCTCTAAGCATCTAACTCTCTATCCTACATATGACGAATCACTCCCCCTTTGAAATCAATGGAAAAGGTAACTTATCATATGGGGTTGCTCCCCCTAATTGAATTGTCCTTGGGGTTTCTCACCTTAACTGAATTGTTCCTGAAACTGATCCCCAAACTTGAAATGTCCTCTTTATGGTGCTTCCTCATGTAAATATAAGACATATAAGATAATCATTCAAAATAATTCATTTTGGAGTAGAAATTAATCCAAGTCTCTGGAAAAGATACTCAAAGGCTTCCCTTGGAAGCAGTTTTGTAAAGATATATGCAGCTTGTTCTTTTGTTCCCACATATTCAACTCTGATGTTTTTTTCTACAACCTATCCCTATAGAAAGTGATACTTGATTGGAATGTGCTTCGTCTTTGAGTGCATCATTGGATTCTTTGAGATACTAATGGTGCTTGTATTATCACAATATATTGGAATGGGATCATCATACTCAAGCTGTATATCTGTCAGAGTTTATTTCATCCATAGAACCTATGTACAACATACTACTATTGCAATATACTCTGCTTCGGCTATATAAAATGATAATGATGATTGTTTCTTTATTATCCAGGATACCAAATACTCACCTAAGTAGAACACTACTCCATGGTGCTTCATTGGTCATCAATGCAACCTTCCCAATCTGCATCTTTTTAGGAAATAAGTGATAAATCCTTTCCTTTTGGATACCATAATTCAATTTCTTTTGTATCCTTGACATATATGAATATCCTCTTTAAATCTAGAACATGTGATTCCTTTGGTGATTCTTGAAATCATGCCACCTATCTAACTTACTACATTACATCTAGTATGGGTGTTTTCACATAAAGTAAGTTGCCAATCATTGACCTATACTACCTATGATCTGTAGACTTTGAATCATCATATTTACTCAAATTGCAATTGGTTTTCATAGGAGTACTAATTGGTTTGCAATTTTTCATTCCTAATTTATTTAGCATTTCTTTGATATACTTAGTTTGAGGAATAAAAATTCCTTGGTTGCTTTGACATATCTGAAGACCCGCAAATAAGGATAGTTCTCCAAGTAACGACATTTCAAATTCAGTCTGTATATCCTTTGCAAATTTCTGGCTTAACATGTCATCATCACTTTCAAAAATAGTATCATCAACATAATATTCAATTAATAAAATACTATCTTGAGTTACCTTGATGTAGAGGTTAATACTGCACGGTATTGTACTGAGATTGCATTGTGTTGTACTGTGGTTTCACGATATTATATGGTTCTTGCACAATATTATACTATAGTTGCGTAGTGTTGTATGGGGATGGTACCTGGTTAAACTGAGGTGTGTCTTGTCCGGTAATCATTTCTTCCTGCACCCTATATGCATATTATGTCCTCTCTCTTATCAATTCCATAGTTCTATAGTCTTTGTCATCATGGCCCGCTGACTTGCAAAAGTTGCAATATGAACTCTTTGGGATTGTCTGGTACTTTTGCATCATTGGGTAGTGATATGGATTGTGGCCATGTTTCTTACATATTTCACACCATAGTCCTCATGCTGGTAATGGATTTGGCATTCCTACTACCATATAATGTATGAATGTTGGGCATTTGTTCTTATGGTGTCCTTTCGTCCTGCATGTGGTACACCAAACCACTTCTCGTTTGTCCTTACTTTTTTTCTGGTTTATATGGAACATTAAGTTCTTCAAATCCTCCTTCAACTCTTCGATGGTTGTATCCATATTCTAATATTGGTTTTCTTCTAGTTGTCAAGATGCCTGGAAATCCTCTTCTTGTGTCTAAAACTTTTGTTGTCGTAGTGGATATTTCAAGTGTGGTAGTAGTGAATTGAAGAACAAGTGTGTGTGTTTCATATATGCCATGAGATATTTCAATTTTCCTTTGAGTTTTTTGAACCTCTGGTCAATATCCCATATGGATTCTCCTGGCTTCTGTCTAATCTCTATCATCTCGTTCATGTACTGGTCCTCTCAACTTGGCTTTTGAAACTCATTTATCAGTAACTTCTTGATATCCGCAATCGTTGTGGTTGTCCCTGGTGGATTGTTTGTGGCTAAACTCATATACCAATCTAGTGCGTGATCCCTTAGTGTGATGGTTAGTTTTGCAAGTTTAGTGTCCTCGTCTGTGATCTGTTTCGCTTCCCAGATATTCTCACAGATAAAAAGATGATTTTTCGGGTCCTCTGACGCTTCTCCTTTGAATTTTGGTAACCTAATGGTGGGATTGTGTCCTGCCATCCTAAATGTTGAACTAATACCACCGTGCAGTCTAGATAATTGACTAATGGTTCCTAAACTGGATCCCCCAATTGTTGTTCCTTGTGTATATGTACTTCATGTTGCTTTCTTTCTCCCAAAATTAGGTTGTCTAAACGGTGGTGTTCTTTTTGGTGTGTTAGTCATACATGGGTTGATGGGTTCCACACTGAAATTAATATAGATAGGATTGCTACCTTCTATTCCCACCCTTGGACCTCTCGTCTTCCTCTCATATGTTTCATGTAGGATCTCCTCAATCTAATCCACAACCCGAAGATCCTCTACCTCCTCTTCATCACTTGCCAAGCCTTCCCTCACGAATACATCTCTCTTCTTTTTGTTCACCTTGTATTGGTAGGGTACTCCACTTCACGTCTTTCCAGCTATCGCCATGATTCGCTTGATCTGGTCGTCATCCATCATGATTGGGTCCAAGGCTTCCTCCTTCTTTCCCTTATCCATTTCTCCTTTTTCTGCTAGTGCTTCACCCCTTCTCCCATGCACGCAGGGAAGTTTAGTTGTCTGATTTCATTGTCATTACACCTTTGTTATAGAGTAATATATTAATAGAAGTATACAACAATATAATATACCTTCCTCGAGGCCTGCATAGAAACTCTTTCTCTTCTATGTTGTATGACTTCGCGGTATCTACAGTAAATTCTGTTATAAAGCCTGCTACAATACTATTGAGACAAAAATCTAATGCGTCGGTGAATTTGTTATTCACCTAATGTAACTGCTCAACCTGAATTGGGGTCCACTCTAACTTTCGAATCTAGTTTATTGCATGGTTATCCTTCAACCTCAATATCCACTACTGCAATAAGTGTGGAAAATCACAGAAGAATACTTCATGCATATCAGTAAACACGTACTTCTCAAGGTATTTGCGCGGTGTTATTCTAGGGTTTATGTTATATTTCTATGCAAACTCTATCTCCTTTGTCTTCAGCCAGCTTTCGATATCTTCTTTTGTGGGATTCTAGGGTCTCAACATCCCCTTCTAGCAATGCATTCTTCTCCCCTTCTTATCATCTGATTCGTTATTCTTTTGACCCACCTTCCGCAGATCTTACCCTCTTTTAACAGATCTTCAACAGATCCCATATACTCAATCCTATGTTGTTCCAACTGACAAAAGAACCATGTTTTGGTTTTGCTTCTCTAAGTTACTCCTTTAACATGATTGACCCAACTTCATCTCTATTGGGGTTCCAAAAAAGCCTCTAAAACTATTGGCCCTCCTGGTAAACTAGAAGGAAACATGGTACATAGAATGTGTTAGTAACATTTCTTGTCCTGGGCACAAGAGTTTTCAACTCTGCAAGTCGTAGGAGAAGCGCCCGAGCACAGCACGAAAAAATCCCGTTTCAAGCTTCCAAGCGAGTAAGTGAGCGAAATTATATTTTTGACGGTCCAGATTCATCCATAAGAGTAGATCAACAGATGGGAGAATTCACGGTTAGAGGAGTTGCACCGAGATTAACGAAATGGATAATGCCCATATTATGTGTAGGAATGGATGGCATCCATCCATCCCAAAGGATGCGTGGCGCAAGATCTAGTCACGTCGGCTTCTCGGCAGTCGCGAGTTCAAAGGGCGAAGGTTTTATGACATTGTACATCTTGAAACCCCAAACCCCAAAGCTCCAAAAGCACCCAAAGTCAGGCCCACAGTATCGAGCAGAAGCCTCAGTCGTCCATCTAAAGGGGACACCTGGTGCGCAATTAGGCACCCCGCCTTTTCGCCCATTGCGATTTCGAAGCGCAAGGAGCAGCTCCCTCGTATCCCTGATGCACAAAGTAATGAGAGTGTCCAAAACTCGAGCCCACAGTGTCACCAAGTGGGTTCAGGACCGTCAGATTTGAGAAGGATGAGTGGTGCCCAATTGATCCATCTCGGTGTTTCTCTCATCGTGACTATGATAAACAAGGATTAGCCCCTTCCTATTCGTGAACGTCGAAGAGTGCCTATTGAGGCTTCGGATCTTCCCTTTCTCCTGTCTGCATCGGTCTTGTTCCTCAGTCTATCCGCTGTTAATACATTAGATTCCACCTCTATAGTTGCATCTTGCATTTTAGCTAAGGAGGTGGCTCATCTTTCTCTCAATAAAAGACAGAAATCGGGACCAAACGCACTAGCATAAGAAATATTGGCCGAGGCTTCTGAGGGTTTTACGTCGGTAGGAATTTTGTTATACATCTTATTGAATCTTTTGGAGAAGTCAGAGATAGAATCTCCTTCCATCTTCTTCAGAGACCCGAACGCTGTCATGTAATACATGAAATCCTTCCTATCTCCCCACTACCTCAGGAAAGCACTATCCAAGGCTTCGATCCCAACAATAGATCCGCGGGCCAATCCTCTAAACCATTTCCTCACCTCACCATCTAGGATCTAGATGAAGACTCTCATCGAGACATCTTCATTTTCAATGTTCAGGTTGTTTTCATAACTGTAGAAAGCAGCCAGGTGCTCTTCCGCAGTGATATCCCCTTCCCCAGCGAACTTGGGCTTATACTTCAAGTAGTCTCCAACAGGGAGAGGATTCATAAGATGGGGTAGGATTAAGGGAGCATTTCTGGAAGTGACTATGACATCCATTCTATTTAGAGGGGGATTAGCGCCAGCCATAGGAATATTAGGTGGAGGAGAACTCGAAGGAGAAGGAGTTCGTGAAGGGGCTATTGGGAATGAGTCTCGAAAGGGAATGGGAAACATAAGGGGATTTAAGGAGAAGGATAACGGGCTTAAGTCAGCAGGTGCTCCTCTTTGTGCAGGAGTGGTAACAGTAACAAGAGGAGGAGTGGTAAAATATTATGTGGTCCTGGGTCTACGCCAAGGTACAGCTTCAGAGGAGAGGGGAGTGACAAGGATTTCTCCCTCCAATCCCAGACCAGGAGGGGAAAAATCAGCAGGAACACTCCCAAAATTCAGGAAACGGGAAACCTCAGAAGGAGGTCTGTTAAGAAACCGAGGAGGAGAAAATGGATCTCCTACAAAAGGAGATGGAGGAGTACTTTGTTTGACGGTGGAAGCTTCCTCTTTAGAGGCCTTTCCTTTTCTGAGAACCACCTCTGGGTCGGCTTCAAGTGTAGCCAAAGGTAGCTATGGATGAGACCGCATGTGTCTACCTCAGAAAGCCACAATTATCACAGTAGGTTCACCAAAGTGGAGTCATCACAATGGAGTCACCGGGTGCACAGTAGCAATCTTTAAAGGCTCTGATACCCGATGCACCTTCAGAATCAGAGGCTCAATGTCGTTCAATCCCGGGGAAAATTTTCAACTTCGTCTCCGGCAACAGTGCCAGAAATGTTAGCGTCAGAAGTCACCCCTGGATTGCAGCAGGAGCAGAGCCCAACGCCCATCAATTTATTGTCATGATTTTTTTAATGGGGTGATCGGATGGAAGTTAACTTAAAACGATGTGGTTCTAACTCCAAAACTAGGCCTGGCATGCATGGGCAAGTGAGTTCTTAGATAAACTTTAGACAGTAAGTTGTAGTAAGGATGAGTAGGAGGAAGACTTGTATCAGAGAGATGCAAAGGTCTGCCGTAAACGTTAGGTTTCTAATAGACTGTAGGAGAAGGCATCTAAACACAAGATCTTCTCACATTCAAACGCAAAACACCAGAGAATACAACAATGCAACAATAAATCCTTTCTCATAACACAATTGTAACAATTCGCACAAATCAGTTGTTCACGAAATCTCTTAGCATGAGATGAAAACTATATGGGATGAGAAGACTGTCTGTCATTAAACAAGAAATCTTACATACAGATGAAAAACCAGAGAACTAGAGTGTCTATTAAAACTTTACAATCGGGAGCTTCGCTCTACCATCGATCCATTACAAAATACAAAGAATGAGTCTATATACTCAGAAAATTCGCTTAACAGCGGTGTGCTCAGTCATCCAAGGCTTGGTGTCCTTTCAGCCGAATTCGGACATATATCCTTCGTCAAATTCCATCTTAATTGTGCATGGCTCCTGTAAGGGGAGTAGCTGAGCCATTAAGAGCCAAGTTAGCATGCGCAGACCTCCTCTAGCTAGTCGAGGACTGGGCATGGCCTATTTGGAAAAATTGGTACACAGGACCCTCTCAATCAGACCGCTGGCCAGACTCTCCATACCTTGCACTTAATGCATGAATAGAAGTTTCAACCACTCTTTCTCACCTTCATTTACTTCAAGCGAAAACCAAGCTTGAGGTTGGATCAAATGGCACCTGGAGAATGCGATGAACCTTTCAGCGACCGGACCCGACGCCTTTGGTCCCCTTTGCGCAGCTCTTTTATTTCCTAGGTGACCACGGGCTGTGACCCTGGGTTTATTCTTGAAGGTTCTCTTCGGCGTTCACGAATAGGAAGGGGATAATCCTTGTTTATCATAGTCGCGACGAGCGAAACACCGAGATGGCTCAATTGGGCGCCACGCGTCCTTCTCAAATCTGACGGTCCTGAACCCACTCGGTGACGCTGTGGGCCCGAGTTTTGGACACTCTCGTTACTTCGTGCATTGGGGATACAAGGGATCTACTTCTTGCGCTTCGAAATCGTGATGGACAAAAAGGCTGGGAGCCTAATCATGCACCAGGTGTCCCCTTTAGATGGACGACTGAGGCTGCTCTTCGATACTGTGGGCCCGAATTTGGGCGCTTTCGGAGCTTCGGGGTTCGGGGTTTTGAGATGTACAACGACATAAAACCTTCTCCCTTTGAACTCGCAACTGCCGAGAAGCCGACGTGACTAGATCTCGTGCCACACGTCCTTCGGGATGGACGGTTTCCATCCATTCCTGCACATAATATGGGCACTGTCCACTTCGCTAATCTCGGCGCAACTCCTCTAACCGTGACTTCTGCCATCCGTCGATCTACTCTTATGGATGAATATGGACCGTTGACAATATAATTTCGCTTGCTTACTCGCTTGGAATCTTGAAATGAGATTTTTCCATGCTGTGCTCGGGCGCTTCTCCTGCGACTTGCAGACTTGAAAACTCTTGTGCCCAGGACAAGAAATGTTACTAACAGAATGCACTGCATAGTCTCACCCGAGATAGTCTTAATGGTTGACTACAATACTCAAGTGTTTGTAGTCTAGCATTGAATGGAGATCTTATAAGGGTGCGCAGAGAGTTATATTCAACTTATTAAAGCAATATATTGTCATTCCCAATTATGCATGTAATGTAATAAACCTTATTAACTCATTCATTCATCATGCTAACATCTACTCATAAATAGTAAAAGAGACACAAGCATTCAATCACATAACACAGTTTTTACTATGGGTCACCCCCTCCTGGGCTACATACACAAAGATCTGGCTTGCAAGCTCTTCTATTATAGCAGTTCCAAAACTACATCATTGTGCGCTTTAAAACTCATCCTCAGTCGGGTCGATATCTATTATGAGCCAGAATAGATCACACCAGGATCCTCAGCCTATGACATAACCCTTGATATATCCCCTTCTGGCCCTCTACAGCTCAACAACTTAAAAAATTAGGTCGTATGACAAAGTATTACAAGTTAGTTATCAAAAAAAGACTCCTTCCTCCCGTCATCGCTTCAAACTCCCTCTCAAAGTATTTTTTTCTTCTTTTCTTTTTTTTCTCCCTCTAGACCTCCTAGGTATCTATATATATATATATATATATATATATATATATATATACATTTCTAGCTCATCATCCATTACAATGTATTACAAAAACCCTAACCCTAACATCGTTAGGTCGTCGATGCATGCACACATGCTGCTCTTCCTTCCAGCTGTTGCTTTCCTCGTGAATGCATTTCTTCCCAAAATAGCCTTTCTTTTATGATTCAACCTGCTTTTGACACTCTATGTTCTCCTTTAGATTGCGTATGTACACACTCTATTCCACTGTAGCCTGTGTACACCTCAAAAACTAAGGTTTTTTTAGTATTTTCTGCAATTCCAAAACTTTCGTTATCAACCCTTCATGCTACCTCAGACTTGCGTAACTTCAGATGTATCAATGAGTACCTGCAATAAACCTTACACAATAATATATATTCAATGTGCTCAATAGGTGCTAATAGGAGAGCCTTTCTCTCTTATTTGTACTTCCATGTAGCTTCCTCAAGGGGTTACCTTCTAACCAACTTAACCCAATTTCCTTCTTTTAGGGCTAACCCACTTTGCTACAAATAGTAAATTCTCCAATTCTAGTTGCAACTATTTTTTTTTTTAATTATTTTCTAATTGCAAAAAATTAACCCATTATTAACTCCTAGTTTCACCAACTTTACTAGGCAACCTTTTCTAGGAGCTTCTAGAATAATTTGACTTTTTTGACCTTTTAGATAACTCATGAGGTTTCTCCAACTTCACAAGGCCATAACTCTCTAATCGTGAGGATTTATGTGATGTTCCATATATCATCGAAAATGGAAAGACATGTATTATCCATATATAATAGTATTACTTGCAAATATATTAATCTCCATACCATTATACATCAATCAAAATTAATTCCCTTAACCATATTGTTTGGGGCTACCGAAATTTTCTACCAGACTTGCTTCAAGGGTTGACATAAATGACAACCAACACAATTAATAAAAAATATCCCCCTTTGGCATTGATGTCAACACTCTGATGCAACACTGAAGTCATATCGCTCATGCTCCCCCTATGACCATTGCTCCCCTTGAAAATGTTCCTCTATGCTCTCTCTCTAAGCAGCCTATGTGTTCTCTCTCTAAGCATCTAACTCTCTATTCTACATATGATGAATCTCTCCCCCTTTGAAATCAATGTAAAAGGTAACTTCTCATATAGGGTTGCCCCCCTAACTGAATTGTCCTTAGGGTTTCTCCCCTTAACTGAATTGTTCCTGAAACTGATTCCCAAACCTGAATTGTCCTCTTTATGGTTCTTCCTCATGTAAATATACGACATATAAGATAAGCATTCAAAATAATTCATTTTGAAGTAGAAATTAATCCAAGTCTCTGGAAAAGATACTCAAAGGTTTCCCTTGGAAGCAGTTTTGTAAAGATATATGCAACTTGTTGTTTTGTTCCCACTTATTCAACTCTGATGTTCTTTTCTACAACCTATCCCCGTAGAAAGTGATATTTGATTGGAATGTGCTTCATCTTTGAGTGCATCATTGGATTCTTTGAGATACTAATGGTGCTTGTATTATCACAATATATTGGAATGGGATCATCATACTCAAGTTGTATATCTATCAAAGTTTATTTCATCCATAGAACCTATGTACAACATACTACTATTGCAATATACTCTGCTTCGGTTGTAGAAAATGATATTGATGATTGTTTCTTTCTTATACACGATACCAAATACTCACCTAAGTATAACACTACTCCATGGTGCTTCATCGGTCATCAATGCAACCTTCCCAATATGCATCTTTTTAGGAAATAAGTGATAAATCCTTTCCTTTTGGATACCATAATTCAAACTCTTATGTACCCTTGACATATATGAATATCCTCTTTACATCTAGAACATGTAATTCATTTGGTGATTCTTGAAATCACGCCACATGTCTAATTTACTGCATTACATTTGGTATGGATGTTTTCACATAAAGTAAGTTGCCAATCATTGACCTGTAGTACCTATGATCTGTAGACTTTGAATCATCATCTTTACTCAAATTGCAACTGGTTTTCATGGGAGTACTAACTGGTTTGCAATTTTCATTCCTAATCTATTTAGTATTTCTCTGATATACTTAGTTTGAGGAATAAAAATACCTTGGTTTTTTTGACATATCTAAAGACCCGCAAATAAGGATAGTTCTCCAAGTAACGACATTTCAAATTCATTCTACATATCCTTTATAAATGTTTGGCTTAACCTGTCATCATCACTTCTAAATATAGTATCATCAACATAATATTCAATTAGAAAAATACTATCTTGAGTTACCTTGATGTTGAGGTTTCTTTCTACATTTCCTTTTCTGAACCCTGCTTGTTGTAGATATATGTCTAGTATAGAATATCTTGAGTTATCTTGAGTTACCTTGATGTAGAGGTTTCTTACCTTGGTATTCTTGTTTCCAATTCTCACTATTCCTTTTCCAATGATTCTAGTTGAGTCATCGTTTCCAAAGGAGATTGATCCATCTCTTTCCTCTCTTAATGTAAATAACATGTCTTCATCAACTATCATGTGATTTGAGTATCCACTGTCAACATACCAACTACATTTCTTGTGTTTATCTTGTAGAGAGAGAGTGCATTCTTCATTGTTAAATTGATTCTTATTTCTTATCCATATTCTCTATTGAGGTTCATGTCTGTGACTGTTGTTATTTTGTTAAGATTCTCTAGGAGGGACTGTCATTCTACAAGCTTTGGCCATGTGTCCAAATTTGTTTCACTTGTAGCATTCCACTTCAGTGCTCAATGATTCAAACATGTTGTAGATTATTCTCTATGTTTCACTACGCCTTCTTGGATAATCATTTTGTGCATGAATTTCAAAGTATTTTATGTTCCTGCTATTAGCGCTACAATTTACATATTTATGTAAAACAATATTACATGCATAACATAAACCAAAAAATATAGTTTGATACCTAAGAGTTGAGGATCTTTTGAAAGGATTTACTCTTATGAATCCTTCTTATTCTTGATGCATGTTTGTTTCTAACTGTCATTGATTCTGAAATCTGAATCTTTTAGGTGGAGCAGTGTCTCTGTGATCTTCCTTGTAAAACTGTTTGTCTCCTCTAACTGTCTTTTCATAGCTTCTTGGTTGTTTTTCTTTATCTTTTTTTTTTTGGAGCTTGAGCCTCTTTCTCTCTGAAATTATCCTAGACCGAAATTTTCATGATGTGGCCTTTGAATGTTCATAATATTTTCCAAAACCTTTGAGTTGTTCTGCAAGTTTTTTCTGTTGAACATCTTTTCTCAACATAACAATTTATGCTTCCAAATTTCAAATGATTCTGTCATTTTCTTCCAACTATTATTTAAGTTCTTCTTCGATTCTTTTGTCTTATTCAACTTGAAGTTTTAGATTAGAGATCATCTGCTCCAATTCTTCAGAATTGGAATCTTGTGTTTCCTTTTTTCTTTTTAGTTCTTTCTGTAGTGATTTGTTTTTCTTCTTTTCCCTTTTTATAACAACTATGGCACTCAAAAATTCTTCTCTGTAGTCAACTTATTCCTCTTCATATTCTTCTTATGTGTCGTCTTTATCGGATTTTTATATCACCATTAATATAAATCTTTTTGTCTCACTTTCACTGACTTCATCTTCTTCTGATGAGGAATCGTCTTCTTTGGTGCATAAAATTTTCTTGAAGACTTTATTTTTGGTTCTTTTTCCTTTATATGTTTGGTTTCTATTTGAATCGTCTTCTTCATTTACTTTCTTTTTCTTATGAGGAAATTTGTTAGAAAAATGGCCAATACCATCACAATTAAAACTGAAGGATTAGATTTTGTCACTGAGAGGGGGGGTTGAATCAGTGACACAAAAATTATATCAATTTTTATTTATTAATGCAAATAGAATCTTAACACAGTATTTTATTGTGGAACCCAAATGGGAAAACCACAAACTCTTTTCTATTAACTGGAAAAATTGTTTTACATGTTACATAGACAGAAGATGTACTTCCTCTTTGATCAACATCGACTGATCAGGATGCACCCACACCCTAGTTTACCAGCACAAATTGGTAGGAGGCTACGACCCCCTGTTTAGTCAGCTACAACTGACAAGGAAGCATCAACTCCCTCTACAGGCACCAACCTTCCCTTGCTCCACCCAACCACCCTTAATACATAGGTATTTATCTTTTCTTCCTAGAATCTTCTTCAGCTATTGATCTTCTGATTTGGACTGCAGAGATTCTTTCTTCTCACCACACTTCCTTGTTTATATAATCTTCAAAACAACGTGAGTGTGAAACACTATGTTCCTTCATTTTGAACATCGCACCTCTTTGATTAATTAGTGTTTATAATGTTTATTTATTTATTTTTACCATGAAGGTAAATTGATCACAGTCATGGATCAATTTTAAACCTTTATACTTGGTCACGGATCCCTATTAATTTCATAGATACCAAACTCTACGGAGGTGCTTCCTTCAAATCAATGGTCGATATTTAATTTTGATCTTCTCATGAGATGGATGGATGACGGGATTTCGACACTTTGACCTTCGAGTCTTCATGACTTCCAATATTTCAATACTCCCGATTACGATATCACCAAAACAATCGGATGGTTCACGTTTATTTTGCGAAGACAGATCAATGGTCCTCTTTAGACCTTACACTCATCCTTTCATTGCTAAATCCAATTGCTATGACTTAATCATGCGTTGAGATGGATGTTTGTCTTAATTTAAGCACTTTTCCCTTCAGATTTTTGTGACTTCCAACGTGTCAAATCTTCAAAGTTATCAATCTACTGACGTCTGTCCCTTTCAGAATTTTGGCATTCGGGAATTTCGGATATTAGATTATTTGCTTGCTATGAAAAAATCTTGAATTAGAAACTCCAGATGTGACGTAAACCTGTTGACGTCACATGATGACTTGGCACGTGCCAAGTAGCAACCACATTTCATTCAAATTCATGATTTACACATGCCTGAAATGCCAATTTTACTTTGACACTTGTCACTATCTGACTATGCCACGTGTCCTAGATGACGTGCTCTGATGACGTGGTATCTTAACGTGTCTTGCTTCCTCGACTTCGGGGATTCGACCTTTGGGTTTCTTTGTTTTATGTTATGTCCAACCTCCCTATCTATGAAATGGTGAAATCCTGACTAAAGGTGCTAGCTCCTCTTCCACAACCCATTTTACATCTGACCTCTAGTTATGACCCAGGGCTGAGTGTTTCATCATTTTTGCATTTCGGGATTTCAAACAAATCTCATCGTTGTTTCTCTAAATCACGAATCCCCGAATTCGTTGATCTAGTGCCACATGTTCTCCTTTCAACCGATGACTATAATCTCTTTGGAATTTCGGCCTTTGCGAGTTTGGGATCCTTGACTCCTCGACAATCCAAATCCTCTAATTCTTGAGTTTCAAAGGCTAACCACCGTACTGCTTCTCCTAGATCTAATGGTAGAGATCCTTCATCATCAGATCAATAGTCATTGTCGATTTGAACAAAAGGTAGGGATCCTAACAGGTCGTCTCAGGGTCCAGGTTGGTGAGCTTCTCTTGGAGTCCAAACACCTAGAGCCCCCACCATACCTTTTCACTACACGTCGATAAGCTATGAAGAGAGTTGTGTATATAAACCTATATGTGTTTATTCATTCTTCCAGTGTGGAATAAATCCCATTACTTGAGACAATCAACATCGTTAATTTCTTGATCAAATGACTGTTGAAGCTCTCTATCCTCTCTATTCAAGCAACCTCTATTTTCTCTCTCTAAGCATCTAACTCTCTATCCTGCATATGAAAAATATATGCCCCTTTGAAATCAATGGAAAAGGTAACTTCTCATATGGGGTTGCTCCCCCTAACTGAATTGTTCCTAAAACTGATTCCCAAACATGAACTATCCTCTTTATGGTGCTTCCTCATGTAAATATAAGACATATAAGATAAGCATTCAAAATAATTCATTTTGGAGTAGAAATTAATCCAAGTCTCTAGAAAAGATACTCAAAGGCTTCCCTTGGAAGCAGTTTTGTAAAGATATATGCAACTTGTTCTTTTGTTCCCACATATTCAACTCTGATGTTCTTTTCTACAACCTATCTCCATAGAAAGTGATACTTGATTGGAATCTGCTTCATCTTTGAGTGCATCATCGGATTCTTGGAGATACTAATGGTGCTTGTATTATCACAATATATTGGAATGGGATCATCATACTCAATCTATATATATGCCGCACTCTGATGCAACAATGAAGCCATATCGCTCATGCTCCCCCTGTGACCATCGTTCCCCCTGAAAATATTCCTCTATGCTCTCTCTCCAGACAACCTCTGTGTTCTCTCTCTAAGCATCTAACTCTCTATCCTACATATGACGAATCACTCCCCCTTTGAAATCAATGGAAAAGGTAACTTATCATATGGGGTTGCTCCCCCTAATTGAATTGTCCTTGGGGTTTCTCACCTTAACTGAATTGTTCCTGAAACTGATCCCCAAACTTGAAATGTCCTCTTTATGGTGCTTCCTCATGTAAATATAAGACATATAAGATAATCATTCAAAATAATTCATTTTGGAGTAGAAATTAATCCAAGTCTCTGGAAAAGATACTCAAAGGCTTCCCTTGGAAGCAGTTTTGTAAAGATATATGCAGCTTGTTCTTTTGTTCCCACATATTCAACTCTGATGTTTTTTTCTACAACCTATCCCTATAGAAAGTGATACTTGATTGGAATGTGCTTCGTCTTTGAGTGCATCATTGGATTCTTTGAGATACTAATGGTGCTTGTATTATCACAATATATTGGAATGGGATCATCATACTCAAGCTGTATATCTGTCAGAGTTTATTTCATCCATAGAACCTATGTACAACATACTACTATTGCAATATACTCTGCTTCGGCTATATAAAATGATAATGATGATTGTTTCTTTATTATCCAGGATACCAAATACTCACCTAAGTAGAACACTACTCCATGGTGCTTCATTGGTCATCAATGCAACCTTCCCAATCTGCATCTTTTTAGGAAATAAGTGATAAATCCTTTCCTTTTGGATACCATAATTCAATTTCTTTTGTATCCTTGACATATATGAATATCCTCTTTAAATCTAGAACATGTGATTCCTTTGGTGATTCTTGAAATCATGCCACCTATCTAACTTACTACATTACATCTAGTATGGGTGTTTTCACATAAAGTAAGTTGCCAATCATTGACCTATACTACCTATGATCTGTAGACTTTGAATCATCATATTTACTCAAATTGCAATTGGTTTTCATAGGAGTACTAATTGGTTTGCAATTTTTCATTCCTAATTTATTTAGCATTTCTTTGATATACTTAGTTTGAGGAATAAAAATTCCTTGGTTGCTTTGACATATCTGAAGACCCGCAAATAAGGATAGTTCTCCAAGTAACGACATTTCAAATTCAGTCTGTATATCCTTTGCAAATTTCTGGCTTAACATGTCATCATCACTTTCAAAAATAGTATCATCAACATAATATTCAATTAATAAAATACTATCTTGAGTTACCTTGATGTAGAGGTTAATACTGCACGGTATTGTACTGAGATTGCATTGTGTTGTACTGTGGTTTCACGATATTATATGGTTCTTGCACAATATTATACTATAGTTGCGTAGTGTTGTATGGGGATGGTACCTGGTTAAACTGAGGTGTGTCTTGTCCGGTAATCATTTCTTCCTGCACCCTATATGCATATTATGTCCTCTCTCTTATCAATTCCATAGTTCTATAGTCTTTGTCATCATGGCCCGCTGACTTGCAAAAGTTGCAATATGAACTCTTTGGGATTGTCTGGTACTTTTGCATCATTGGGTAGTGATATGGATTGTGGCCATGTTTCTTACATATTTCACACCATAGTCCTCATGCTGGTAATGGATTTGGCATTCCTACTACCATATAATGTATGAATGTTGGGCATTTGTTCTTATGGTGTCCTTTCGTCCTGCATGTGGTACACCAAACCACTTCTCGTTTGTCCTTACTTTTTTTCTGGTTTATATGGAACATTAAGTTCTTCAAATCCTCCTTCAACTCTTCGATGGTTGTATCCATATTCTAATATTGGTTTTCTTCTAGTTGTCAAGATGCCTGGAAATCCTCTTCTTGTGTCTAAAACTTTTGTTGTCGTAGTGGATATTTCAAGTGTGGTAGTAGTGAATTGAAGAACAAGTGTGTGTGTTTCATATATGCCATGAGATATTTCAATTTTCCTTTGAGTTTTTTGAACCTCTGGTCAATATCCCATATGGATTCTCCTGGCTTCTGTCTAATCTCTATCATCTCGTTCATGTACTGGTCCTCTCAACTTGGCTTTTGAAACTCATTTATCAGTAACTTCTTGATATCCGCAATCGTTGTGGTTGTCCCTGGTGGATTGTTTGTGGCTAAACTCATATACCAATCTAGTGCGTGATCCCTTAGTGTGATGGTTAGTTTTGCAAGTTTAGTGTCCTCGTCTGTGATCTGTTTCGCTTCCCAGATATTCTCACAGATAAAAAGATGATTTTTCGGGTCCTCTGACGCTTCTCCTTTGAATTTTGGTAACCTAATGGTGGGATTGTGTCCTGCCATCCTAAATGTTGAACTAATACCACCGTGCAGTCTAGATAATTGACTAATGGTTCCTAAACTGGATCCCCCAATTGTTGTTCCTTGTGTATATGTACTTCATGTTGCTTTCTTTCTCCCAAAATTAGGTTGTCTAAACGGTGGTGTTCTTTTTGGTGTGTTAGTCATACATGGGTTGATGGGTTCCACACTGAAATTAATATAGATAGGATTGCTACCTTCTATTCCCACCCTTGGACCTCTCGTCTTCCTCTCATATGTTTCATGTAGGATCTCCTCAATCTAATCCACAACCCGAAGATCCTCTACCTCCTCTTCATCACTTGCCAAGCCTTCCCTCACGAATACATCTCTCTTCTTTTTGTTCACCTTGTATTGGTAGGGTACTCCACTTCACGTCTTTCCAGCTATCGCCATGATTCGCTTGATCTGGTCGTCATCCATCATGATTGGGTCCAAGGCTTCCTCCTTCTTTCCCTTATCCATTTCTCCTTTTTCTGCTAGTGCTTCACCCCTTCTCCCATGCACGCAGGGAAGTTTAGTTGTCTGATTTCATTGTCATTACACCTTTGTTATAGAGTAATATATTAATAGAAGTATACAACAATATAATATACCTTCCTCGAGGCCTGCATAGAAACTCTTTCTCTTCTATGTTGTATGACTTCGCGGTATCTACAGTAAATTCTGTTATAAAGCCTGCTACAATACTATTGAGACAAAAATCTAATGCGTCGGTGAATTTGTTATTCACCTAATGTAACTGCTCAACCTGAATTGGGGTCCACTCTAACTTTCGAATCTAGTTTATTGCATGGTTATCCTTCAACCTCAATATCCACTACTGCAATAAGTGTGGAAAATCACAGAAGAATACTTCATGCATATCAGTAAACACGTACTTCTCAAGGTATTTGCGCGGTGTTATTCTAGGGTTTATGTTATATTTCTATGCAAACTCTATCTCCTTTGTCTTCAGCCAGCTTTCGATATCTTCTTTTGTGGGATTCTAGGGTCTCAACATCCCCTTCTAGCA
>ML790213.1:368167-384474 GCA_009831015.1 Picea engelmannii
AATACTCAAGTGTTTGTAGTCTAGCATTGAATGGAGATCTTATAAGGGTGCGCAGAGAGTTATATTCAACTTATTAAAGCAATATATTGTCATTCCCAATTATGCATGTAATGTAATAAACCTTATTAACTCATTCATTCATCATGCTAACATCTACTCATAAATAGTAAAAGAGACACAAGCATTCAATCACATAACACAGTTTTTACTATGGGTCACCCCCTCCTGGGCTACATACACAAAGATCTGGCTTGCAAGCTCTTCTATTATAGCAGTTCCAAAACTACATCATTGTGCGCTTTAAAACTCATCCTCAGTCGGGTCGATATCTATTATGAGCCAGAATAGATCACACCAGGATCCTCAGCCTATGACATAACCCTTGATATATCCCCTTCTGGCCCTCTACAGCTCAACAACTTAAAAAATTAGGTCGTATGACAAAGTATTACAAGTTAGTTATCAAAAAAAGACTCCTTCCTCCCGTCATCGCTTCAAACTCCCTCTCAAAGTATTTTTTTCTTCTTTTCTTTTTTTTCTCCCTCTAGACCTCCTAGGTATCTATATATATATATATATATATATATATATATATATATACATTTCTAGCTCATCATCCATTACAATGTATTACAAAAACCCTAACCCTAACATCGTTAGGTCGTCGATGCATGCACACATGCTGCTCTTCCTTCCAGCTGTTGCTTTCCTCGTGAATGCATTTCTTCCCAAAATAGCCTTTCTTTTATGATTCAACCTGCTTTTGACACTCTATGTTCTCCTTTAGATTGCGTATGTACACACTCTATTCCACTGTAGCCTGTGTACACCTCAAAAACTAAGGTTTTTTTAGTATTTTCTGCAATTCCAAAACTTTCGTTATCAACCCTTCATGCTACCTCAGACTTGCGTAACTTCAGATGTATCAATGAGTACCTGCAATAAACCTTACACAATAATATATATTCAATGTGCTCAATAGGTGCTAATAGGAGAGCCTTTCTCTCTTATTTGTACTTCCATGTAGCTTCCTCAAGGGGTTACCTTCTAACCAACTTAACCCAATTTCCTTCTTTTAGGGCTAACCCACTTTGCTACAAATAGTAAATTCTCCAATTCTAGTTGCAACTATTTTTTTTTTTAATTATTTTCTAATTGCAAAAAATTAACCCATTATTAACTCCTAGTTTCACCAACTTTACTAGGCAACCTTTTCTAGGAGCTTCTAGAATAATTTGACTTTTTTGACCTTTTAGATAACTCATGAGGTTTCTCCAACTTCACAAGGCCATAACTCTCTAATCGTGAGGATTTATGTGATGTTCCATATATCATCGAAAATGGAAAGACATGTATTATCCATATATAATAGTATTACTTGCAAATATATTAATCTCCATACCATTATACATCAATCAAAATTAATTCCCTTAACCATATTGTTTGGGGCTACCGAAATTTTCTACCAGACTTGCTTCAAGGGTTGACATAAATGACAACCAACACAATTAATAAAAAATATCCCCC
This sequence comes from Picea engelmannii, assembly GCA_009831015.1. Taxonomy (NCBI): domain Eukaryota; kingdom Viridiplantae; phylum Streptophyta; class Pinopsida; order Pinales; family Pinaceae; genus Picea; species Picea engelmannii. Next base: position 369,695 of record ML790213.1, read on the forward strand.
TTTGGCATTGATGTCAACACTCTGATGCAACACTGAAGTCATATCGCTCATGCTCCCCCTATGACCATTGCTCCCCTTGAAAATGTTCCTCTATGCTCTCTCTCTAAGCAGCCTATGTGTTCTCTCTCTAAGCATCTAACTCTCTATTCTACATATGATGAATCTCTCCCCCTTTGAAATCAATGTAAAAGGTAACTTCTCATATAGGGTTGCCCCCCTAACTGAATTGTCCTTAGGGTTTCTCCCCTTAACTGAATTGTTCCTGAAACTGATTCCCAAACCTGAATTGTCCTCTTTATGGTTCTTCCTCATGTAAATATACGACATATAAGATAAGCATTCAAAATAATTCATTTTGAAGTAGAAATTAATCCAAGTCTCTGGAAAAGATACTCAAAGGTTTCCCTTGGAAGCAGTTTTGTAAAGATATATGCAACTTGTTGTTTTGTTCCCACTTATTCAACTCTGATGTTCTTTTCTACAACCTATCCCCGTAGAAAGTGATATTTGATTGGAATGTGCTTCATCTTTGAGTGCATCATTGGATTCTTTGAGATACTAATGGTGCTTGTATTATCACAATATATTGGAATGGGATCATCATACTCAAGTTGTATATCTATCAAAGTTTATTTCATCCATAGAACCTATGTACAACATACTACTATTGCAATATACTCTGCTTCGGTTGTAGAAAATGATATTGATGATTGTTTCTTTCTTATACACGATACCAAATACTCACCTAAGTATAACACTACTCCATGGTGCTTCATCGGTCATCAATGCAACCTTCCCAATATGCATCTTTTTAGGAAATAAGTGATAAATCCTTTCCTTTTGGATACCATAATTCAAACTCTTATGTACCCTTGACATATATGAATATCCTCTTTACATCTAGAACATGTAATTCATTTGGTGATTCTTGAAATCACGCCACATGTCTAATTTACTGCATTACATTTGGTATGGATGTTTTCACATAAAGTAAGTTGCCAATCATTGACCTGTAGTACCTATGATCTGTAGACTTTGAATCATCATCTTTACTCAAATTGCAACTGGTTTTCATGGGAGTACTAACTGGTTTGCAATTTTCATTCCTAATCTATTTAGTATTTCTCTGATATACTTAGTTTGAGGAATAAAAATACCTTGGTTTTTTTGACATATCTAAAGACCCGCAAATAAGGATAGTTCTCCAAGTAACGACATTTCAAATTCATTCTACATATCCTTTATAAATGTTTGGCTTAACCTGTCATCATCACTTCTAAATATAGTATCATCAACATAATATTCAATTAGAAAAATACTATCTTGAGTTACCTTGATGTTGAGGTTTCTTTCTACATTTCCTTTTCTGAACCCTGCTTGTTGTAGATATATGTCTAGTATAGAATATCTTGAGTTATCTTGAGTTACCTTGATGTAGAGGTTTCTTACCTTGGTATTCTTGTTTCCAATTCTCACTATTCCTTTTCCAATGATTCTAGTTGAGTCATCGTTTCCAAAGGAGATTGATCCATCTCTTTCCTCTCTTAATGTAAATAACATGTCTTCATCAACTATCATGTGATTTGAGTATCCACTGTCAACATACCAACTACATTTCTTGTGTTTATCTTGTAGAGAGAGAGTGCATTCTTCATTGTTAAATTGATTCTTATTTCTTATCCATATTCTCTATTGAGGTTCATGTCTGTGACTGTTGTTATTTTGTTAAGATTCTCTAGGAGGGACTGTCATTCTACAATCTTTGGCCATGTGTCCAAATTTGCTTCACTTGTAGCATTCCACTTCAGTGCTCAATGATTCAAACATGTTGTAGATTCTTCTCTATGTTTCACTACGCCTTCTTGGATAATCATTTTGTGCATGAATTTCAAAGTATTTTATGTTCCTGCTATTAGCGCTACAATTTACATCTTTATGTAAAAAAATATTACATGCATAACATAAACCAAAAAAGATAGTTTGATACCTAAGAGTTGAGGATATTTTGAAAGGATTTACTCTTATGAATCCTTCTTATTCTTGAGGCCTGCTTGTTTCTAACTGTCATTGATTCTGAAATCTGAATCTTCTAGGTGGAGCAGTGTCTCTGTGATCTTCCCTGTAAAATTGTTTGTCTCCTCTAACTGTCTTTTCATTTCTTCTTGGTTGTTTTTCTTTATCTTTTTTTTTGGAGCTTGAGCCTCTTTCTCTCTGATTTTATCCTAGACCGAAATTTTCATGATGTGGCCTTTGACTGTTCATAATATTTTCCAAAACCTTTGAGTTGTTCTGCAAGTTTTTTCTGTTGAACATCTTTTCTCAACATAACAATTTATGCTTCCAAATTTCCAATGATTCTGTCATTTTCTTCCAACTATTATTTAAGTTCTTCTTCGATTCTTTTGTCTTATTCAACTTGAAGTTTTAGATTAGAGATCATCTGCTCAAATTCTTCAGAATTGGAATCTTGTGTTTCCTTTTTTCTTTTTAGTTCTTCCTGTAGTGATTTGTTTTTCTTCTTTTCCCTTTTTATAACAACTATGGCACTCAAAAATTCTTCTCTGTAGTCAACTTATTCCTCGTCATATTCTTCTTATGTGTCGTCTTTATCGGATTTTTATATCACCATTAATATAAATCTTTTTGTCTCACTTTCACTGACTTCATCTTCTTCTGATGAGGAGTCGTCTTCTTTGGTGCATAAAATTTTCTTGAAGACTTTATTTTTGGTTCTTTTTCCTTTATATGTTTGGTTTCTATTTGAATCGTCTTCTTCATTTATTTTATTTTTCTTATGAGGAAATTTGTTAGAAAAATGGCCAATACCGTCACAATTAAAACTGAAGGATTAGATTTTGTCACTGAGAGGGGGGGTTGAATCAGTGACACAACAATTATATCAATTTTTATTTATTAATGCAAATAGAATATTAACACAGTATTTTATTGTGGAACCCAAATGGGAAAACCACAAACACTTTTCTATTAACTGCAAAAATATTTTTACATGTTACATAGACAGAAGATGTACTTCCTCTTTGATCAACATCGACTGATCAGGATGCACCCACACCCTAGTTTACTAGCACAAATTGGTAGGAGGCTACGACCCCCTGTTTAGTCAGCTACAACTGACAAGGAAGCATCAACTCCCTCCGTAGGCACCAACCTTCCCTTGCTCCACCCAACCACCCTTAATACATAGGTATTTATCTTTTCTTCCTAGAATCTTCTTCAGCTATTGATCTTCTGATTTGGACTGCATAGATTCTTTCTTCTCACCACACTTCCTTGTTTATATAATCTTCAAAACAACGTGAGTGTGAAACACTATGTTCCTTCATTTCGAACATCGTGCCTCTTCGATTAATTAGTGTTTATAATGTTTATTTATTTATTTTTACCATGAAGGTAAATTGATCACAGTCATGGATCAATTTTAAACCTTTATACTTGGTCACGGATCCCTATTAATTTCACAGATACCAAAATCTAAGGAGGTGCTTCCTTCAAATCAATGGTCGATATTTAATTTTGATCTTCTCATGAGATGGATGGATGACGGTATTTCGACACTTTGACCTTCGAGTCTTCATGACTTCCAATATTTCAGTACTCCCGATTACGATATCGCCAAAACAATCGGATGGTTCGCGTTTATTTTGCGAAGACAGGTCAATGGTCCTCTTTAGACCTTACACTCATCCTTTCATTGCTAAATCCAATTGCTATGACTTAATCATGCGTTGAGATGGATGTTTGTATTAATTTAGGCACTTTTCCCTTCGGATTTTTGTGACTTCCAACATGTCAAATCTTCAAAGTTATCAATCTACTGACGTGTGTCCCTTTCAGAATTTTGGCATTCAGGAATTTCGGATATTAGATTATTTGCTTTCTATGAAAAAATCTTGAATTAGAAACTCCCGACGTGACGTAAACCTGTTGATGTCACATGATGACTTGGCACGTGCTGAGTAGCAACCACATTTCATTCAAATTCATGATTTACACATGCCTGAAATGCCAATTTTACTTTGACACTTGTCACTATCTGACTATGCCACGTGTCCTAGATGACGTGCTCTGCTGACGTGGTCTCTTAACGTGTCTTGCTTCCTCGACTTCGGGGATTCGGCCTTTGGGTTTCTTTGTTTTATGTTATGTCCAACCTCCCTATCTATGAAATGGTGAAATCCTGACTAAAGGTGCTAGCTCCTCTTCCACAACCCATTTTACATCTGACCTCGAGTTATGACCCAGGGCTGAGTGTTTCATCATTTTTGCGTTTCGGGATTTCAAACAAATCTCGTCGTTGTTTCTCTGAATCATGAATCCCCGAATTCGTTGATCTAGTGCCACATGTTCTCCTTTCAACCGATGACTATAATCTCTTTGGAATTTCGGTCTTTGCGAGTTTGGTATCCTTGACTCCTCGACAATCCAAATCCTCTAATTCCTAAGTTTCGAAGGCTAACCACCGTACTGCTTCTCCTAGATCTAATGGTCGAGATCCTTCATCATCAGCTCAATATTCATTGTCGCTTTGACCAAAAGGTAAGGAGCCTAACAGGTCGTCTCAGGCTCCAGGTTGGTGAGCTTCTCGTGGAGTCCAAACACCTAGAGCCCCCACCATACCTTTTCACTACACGTCGATAAGCTATGAAGAGAGCTTTGTGTATAAACCTATATGTGTTTATTCGTTCTTCCAGTGTGGAATAAATCCCATTACTTGAGACAATCAGCATCGTTAATTTCTTGATCGAATGACTGTTGAAGCTTCTCGCCTTTTCTGTTGGCGTGGTCGACTGCATTCTGCAATGCACTTCTTCCATCTTAGATCATGGGAACATTGTTGATCCTATCGTGATCAACAATAAACACAGATTTTTCTCTGTGCTATGTGTTATTCCTTCTGAGCTTTGATCATTCGAGTATTCGCTTCTCATGTTCGTTCTTTCGATCTCTGCACATTGTTTTGACAGCATCACTTCATTCGATCTCTGCACACTATTTTTTCATCATCACTTTGATCGATCTCTGCACACTATTTTTTCATCATCACTTCGATTTTTGACATCAGTGACAATATTTCCAACAATATCCCCCTTTATCATTGAGGGAAACACACTAACTTCATATTCAAAATGACCCCTATGATGATTCTTTACTCTTATGAAGCTTTCCTTTTATGAAGTTTCTCTCCCCCTTTGACATCAATGGAAAATGGTTTCCTCTCCAATCATCTGTCTATATAAACACTTCTCTAACCACTGGTAACTCCTCTTGCAATCAATATTTGTTTTTTGTCATAACTGAATGACACCTTGTGTCGTTGATTTCTATCTCCCCCTCAATAGGTGTCAATTGATGCATCATTTTCTTGAGAGATTTTAGGTAGGAAGAAGTATTACTCCCAATTTTTGCCTGAGATATTCAAATATATCTTTGTTTAATGGTTTTGTAAAAATATTTGCCACATGTTCTTGTGTTGGAACATATTCCAATTTAATGTTCTTGTTTTCAACTTGATCTCTTAGATAGTGGTATTTTATGGGAATGTGTTTCGATTTTGAGTGTTGGATTGGGTTCTTAGAGAGACTTATCATGCTTGTATTGTCACAGTGGATAATTGTGGGTTCTTCAAATACTATTTTGATGTCCTGTAGAGTTTGTTTCATCCATTCCACTTGTGTGCAACATTTTGTTGCTGCAATATACTCAGCTTCAGTGCTAGACAGAGAAATTGAGGATTGTTTCTTGCTTATCCAAGAAACCAGTGATTCTCCCAAAAAGAATTCTCCTCCACTTGTACTTTTTCTATCATCTACACTTCCTGCCCAATCAACATATTAATAGGCTTTTAATGTGAATGAGTCCTTGCTAGGATACCACAAACCAAGATCTATGGTTCCTTTCAAATATCTAAATATATTTTTACATCTTGAACATGACTCTCCTTTGGTTCTGCTTGGAATCTAGCCACCATCCCAACAACTTGCTTGACATCAGGTCTGGAAGTTTTTACATAGAGAAAACTACCAATCATTGATTTGTAGTGTTTTGGATCTATAGCTTTGGACTCATCATCCTTGCTTATTTTTCATCCAACTATCAGAGGTGTACTAACAGGTTTGCAATCCTCTAACTGGAATCTCGTAAGCATATCCTTAACATATTTAGACTGATGGATAAAGACTCCCTTTTTGGACTGTATTATTTGTAATCCAAGGAAGAAATTTAGTTTGCCAAGCATAGACATTTCAAATTCTTACTGCATAATATTAGCAAAGTCTTCAATCATTTTTATATAATTACTACCAAATATGATATCATCAACATACACTTCACAATGATCAAGTTATTACCAACAATTTTGCAATAAAGATTGTTGTCTTCTTATCCCCTTTTGAGGCCTTGTTTTTGTAAATAAGAGTCTAGCCTTGCATACCATGCTCTGGGTGCTTGTTTTAATCCATAGAGTGTCTTCTTTAATTTACAAACATAGTCTCTTTTATTGGTTATTTAGAACCCATATGGTTCCTCAATATAGACTTCCTCTTCTAAATTTCCATTGAGAAATGTTGATTTGACATCCATTTGGTACACTTTAAATTTTCTTTAGCTAGAGAAAGCTAAGAATATCCTAATTGCCTCTAATCTGGCTACAGGTGCAAATGTTTCTTCATAGTCTACTCCTTTAACCTGAGCATAACCTTTGAATACTAATCTGTCTTTGTTCTTGATTAATTTCCCATCTTCATTCATTTTATTTTTATATACCCATTTAGTTACAATGACATTTTTATCTTTTGGTCTAGGAACTAGTTCCCAAGTTTGATTTATTTCAATTTGATCAAATTCTTCATTCATAGATTTAACCTAGTTCTCGTCTTTACATGCCTCTTTGATTGAACTTGGCTCAATATGTGACAAAAATGCTAACTTTTTTTGATACAGTATGTGTCTTCTTGTTTGCACTCCATCATTCATATCTCCAATAATCAGTTCTTCGAGATGATTTTTTTGAATAATTCTTGAGGGTGTATTTGTATCTCTTATTGGGAATTCTTCTCTTATCTCTCCATATTCACTATCTTCTTAACTTTCACTATATCCATATCATCTTCATCTTTATTTTTAGATATGGTCTCTTGATTTTTTATCCTTATTGTTTTTAGATCATCCACCTTGACATCTGCACTTTCAAAAATCTTATGTGATATAATATTGTAGCATACATATGCCTTATTGTTTGAAACATATCCAAGAAAAATACCTTCATCAGATCTGGCATCAAATTTTCCAAGACTCTCATCTAGTCTTTTGATGTATCATTTAATTCCAAAGACTTTGAAGTATTTTACTGATGGAGCTCTTCCAAATCATAGCTCATAAGGACTTTTATCACTATTAACCCTGATCTGACCTCTGTTCAATATGTATACAGTTGTTCTTACAGCGTCCCTCCAATATCCATCTGACAATTTTGCTTCATTGAGCACAGTCCTTGCAACCTCCTGAACTATTCTATTCTTTCTTTCAACAATCTCGTTTTGTCGATTTGTCCTGGCAGTAGAGAATTGTCTTTTTATTCCATGAGTTTCATAGAAGACATCGAACTCTTTTGAGTTAAATTCACCACCATTGTCTGATCTAAGACTTTCGATTTTTGTGTCCCTTTCATTTTCAACAAGAGTTTTAAAGGCTTTGAAATTGTTGAGTGCTTCTGATTTTTCATTAAGAAAACATATCCAACTCATTTTAGTAAAGTCATCAATGAACAACATAAAGTAAGACTCTCCTTGTAAACTCTTGGTCCTCGTAGGTCCACATAGGACAGTGTGAACAAGTTCTAAAGGTTTAGTGGCTGTGTATTCCTTTTCCTTGAACATTTCTCTAGTTTGCTTCCCTAGTTGACAATGTCTACATATAGCATTTGAGGGTTTTATGATCTTTGGTAAGTTTCTTACTACACCAAGGTTGTTGACTTTCACAATATTGTCAAAGTTAATATGCCCCAACCTCCTATGCCATAGCCAAATTTCATCTACAGAATTTATATAACACTCCTCATTCAATTTTGCATCTAGTATATATACATTTTCAGGAGTTCTAGGAGCAGTACCAACTAATTTTCCAATGTCTTCTCTCCTAATCTCACTTTTTTGGGAATCAAAGATGTATAAGTATCCATGATCATAGGTTTGACTGACACTTAATAAACTAGGCTTCAGTTGATCTACAAGTAGTACATTTCTATCTTTTTATTTTCCCAAGCTCCCAGTGTCTTTCCCAAGTATGTTACTTGAAGAATTATCACCAAATATAACTTTACCTTTTTGTTTCTTTAAGTCTAGAAACTTGTCCTTGTTACCTGTCATATGTTTCGAGCATCCAATGTCAACATACCAAAGATCATTTTCATCTTGAGTTTTTAGGGCAATAAGACATTCCCTTTTTTATGTTTTTACTCTCCAAAGTTTCTTCTTCTCTGTAATGAACTTGGGTTGTTCTAAGACTTCCATTAGTATGCAATTAATGGATTTATGTCCATGGTTATGACATCTGAAGCATTGTAAGTCCCCTTCTTGTAGAGGTTCAAAGAAGTTATAGTTTCTTCTCTTAACTTGTTTTGTTGCTTGTTTATCCTTAAGGATATAATTCTTAACCTTCAGATTTTTCTTTCTACATGCTCTACAAATTATAGCTTTGTGTCCAAAATTAGAGCATGCAAGGAAATAACCAGGAAAAATGCAAGGATACTTGTTTCGATAAACTTTCTTTGTTATTGTCTTGCCTTATTTCCTGATGGGTGGAGGTAATCTTCCGGAGTTCTGATCATTACTTATCTTCTCTTCATTTTTCTTCTTGAATGTACTGCGAAGAGAATCTGCATAAGATTTTGAGTTAACATGTCTTTCCTTTTGAGAATAACCTATTCCATTTTTATTTCCAGAATCCCTTTGCACTGTAATAATATTACCTAATATTTTAGAACTATTTTCATATTTTGTTTGAATGATTTTTGCATCCAGTTCCTTTTTCAGATGAACTATTTCTACCTCCATCCTTTCAACAGTTTTTTTTTTTCTTCAAGAGACTTTTCCAGACTTTCTTCAATCTCATTTGCTTCTAAGATTTTTTTTTTCAAATTGTTCATAAGTTTTTCCATCTCCTTCTCTTCTTGTTCATATTTTTCTTTCTATTAAACTACAAAACTTTTCAACTGTCTCTATCTGGTTTTGTATTTTCTTAATTCATATAAGGCACTGAGAAGTTCTTCCTCCATATTAACTTCTGCTTCATCTTCTAACTCCTTCTCATCTTTAATTTTTTCTATGTCATTAGATTCTTCAATACCTAAGAAAATAACTTCATCATCATCATATTCATCGTTGTCACTAGACTTTGACGAGTTGTTGTCTTCTTCTTTTGAGTAGAAATTATTTTTCCCTCTATAGAAATTTTTCTTGTAGTTGGGTTTTTCCTTCTTCTGGTATTGATTGTTTTTGTTTTCTTTTTCTTTAGGGTCCTCCTTGGGATAGGGACACTTGGATACAAAATGACCAACTTTTCCACAATTAAAACATTTGAAAGGAAGCTTGCCTTTGTACTTCCCTGATCCTTTCTGAAGTTTTCTAATGAAGTTGGCTTCCTCCACATTATATTATTCATGATGATAGGATTGAGGTTTTTGCTTCTGATTTATCTTTGTCTTGGATTCTTTGAATGTTGTTTCATCTTTTGATGATTTATTATTTTCTGTTTTCATTTCATATGCTGTAAAAATACCATGGAGCTTGTCAACTATGAGTGAGCTTAGATCAGATCTATCTTCAATTGAGGAAATATTTGCATCATATCTCATTGGTAGTGACCTTAGTATTTTTTGCATAATGGGTTTATCTGTAACTTCTTCTCTTGTCGCTCTAATTGAGTTGACCACTTCATCTACCCTATGAAAGTATTCAACGATATTTTCTTCTTCTTTCATTTTCAAGTTTTCAAATTGAGTTCTATAAGTCTGTAGTTTCGCTTCTTTGACTTTGTCATCTCCTTCATATAAAACCTCCAATTTGTACCAAATTTCTTTGCCCGATTTCCAATGCATAAATTTCACACATATGGAGTTAGTCAACCAAGCTAGAATTCCATTAACTGCTCTTGAGTTATCATTACTGATTTTCTTTCCTCTAGATTCTTTGGGTGGATTAGTCGATGCAATGTAACTATCTACAACAGATTGCCAGATATCAAAACCAAGTGCCAACATGAAGTTTTTCATTCTTATTTTGAACAGAGCATAACCTTCTCCATTGAACAATGGTTCTTTGTTGTTAGACATTCCTTCTAGTTGACCCATATTCAAGATCTACCTTCAAGTTTGTTAGACTGTGCTAAAGGAACCCACTCTGATACCAATTGAAGGATCAGATTCTATCACTAAGAGGGGGGGGATGAATCAGTGACATGAAAATTATATCAATTTTTATTTATTAATGAAAACAGAATCTTAACACAGTATTTGATCATGGAACCCGAATGGAAAAACCACAAACTCTTTTCTATTAACTACAAAAATTGTTTTACATGTTGCATAGATAGAAGATGTACTTCCTCTTTGATCAACACCGACTAATCAGGATGCACCCACACCCTAGTTTACCAACACCAACTGGTAGGAGGCTACGGCCCCCTGTTTAGTCAGGTACAACTGACAAGGAAGCATCAACTCCCTCTGCAGGCACCAACCTTCCCTTGCTCCACCAAACCACCCTTAATACATAGGTATTTATATTTTCTTCCTAGAATTTGCTTCAGTTATTGATATTCTAATTTGGACTGCAGATATGCTTTCTTCTCACCACACTTCCTTGTTTATATAATATTCAAAACAACGTGAGTGTGAAACACTGTGTTCCTTCATTTTGAACATCGCACCTCTTCGATTAATTAGCGTTAATACTATTTATTTTATTTTTTTTATCGTGAAGGTAAATTGATCACAGTCATGGATCAATTTTAAAACTTTATACTTGTTCACGGATCTCTGTTAATTTCACAGAGACCAAACTCTATGGAGGTGCTTCCTTCAAATCAATGGTCGAGATTTAATTATGATCTTCTCATGAGATGGATGGATGATGGGATTTCGACACTTTGACCTTTGAATATTCATGACTTCCAGTATTTCATAACTCTTGATTACGATATCGCCGAAACAATCGAACGGTTCACATTTATTTCATGGAGACAGATCAACGGTCCGCTTTAGACCTTACACTCATCCTTTCACTTCTAAATCCGATGGCTATGACTTAATCATGCGATGAGATGGATGGATGTCATAATTTAGGTACTTTTCCCTTTGGGTTTTCATGACTTCCAACGTGTCAAATCTCCAAAGTTGTCAATCTATTGACATGTGTCCATTTCAGAATTTCGACGTTCAATACTTTCAGATATTAAAGTATTTGCTTGCTATGAAAAAATATCGAAGTAAGAACTCCCGATGTGACGTAAACCTGTTGACTTGGCACATGTCGAGTACCTGCCACGTGTCATTTAAATTCACAATTTACACCTGCCTGAAATGTCGATTTTAATTTGACACTTGTTACTATCTGACTATGCCACATGTCCTAGATGACATGCTCTGTTGATGTGGTCTGTCAATGTGTCTTGCTTCCTCGACTTCCGGGCTTAGACCTTTGGGTTTCTTTGTTGTATGTTATGTCCAACCTCTCGATCTCCGAAATGGTGAAATCCTGACTAAAGGTGCTAGCTCCTCTTCCACAACCCATTTTACATGTGACCTCAGGTTATGACCCAGGTCTGAGTGTTTCGTCATTTTTCGCGTTTCAGGATTTCAAACAACTCTCATCACTGCTTCTCTGAATCATGAATCCCCAAATTCTTTGATCTAGTGCCGCACGTTCTCCTTTCAACCGACGACTATAATATCTTCAGAATTTTGGTCTTCGCGAGTTCGGGATCCTTGACTCCTCGACACTCCAAATCCTCTGATTCTTGAGTTCTGAAGGAAATCACAGCTAACCTTCATGTTACGTCTCCCAGATCTAATGGTCGTGATCCTTCGTCATTAGATCGACAATCATTGTCACTTTGACCAAAAGGTATGGGGCCTGACAGGTCATCCCAGGCTCCATGCTGGTGAGCTTCTCATGGAGTCCAAACACCTAGAGACCCCACCATACCTTTGCACTATGCGTCGATAAGCTATGAAGAGAGTTGTGTATATAAACCTATATATGTTTATTCGTGCTTCCAGTGTGGGATAAATCCCATTACTTGAGACAATCAACACCGTCAATTTCTTGAGCAAACGAATGTTGAATATTTTCAACTTTTATGCTGGCATGGTCGACTACAATCTGCAATGCACTTATTCCATCTTCAAATCATAGGAATAGTTTTTATCCTATCGTGATCGACAATAAAAACAGATTTTTCTTTGTGCAGTGTGTTATTCCTTCTCATCTTTGATCATTCGAGTATTCACTTCTCTTGTTCTCTCTTTCGATCTCTGCACACTATTTTGATATCATCACTTCGTTCGATCTCTGCACATTGTTTTTTCATCATCACTTCAATTGATCTCTGCACACTCTTTTGTCATCATCACTTCGATTGTTGACATCAATGACAATATTTTTAACAAAAACAAATCAATCGAAGCTTACCTCTATATCTCTCATTGGTTCCCTTTTTCAATCTTCTCACAAAGTTGGCTACTTCTTCATCGTCTTCCAAGATGTCACTGCTGCTACTATCTTATTTTTACTTTTTCTTTCCCTTTTTCTTTGAATTCTTGGATGCTTTGAATTTTTCTACTTTTATACCTAGATTCTCATGTTTAGTTCTAATTTCATAGGTTATGAATATTCCATGTAGTTCGTCCATGCTTATTGAGTCTAGATTTTCTCTTTCTTCTAGTGTTGAGATCTTAGGATCAAATATCATTCGAAGAGATCTTAGTACCTTTTGAACAATTATAGATTCATCAACTTCTTCTCCCAATCCTATGATTGCATTCATTGTTTCATCAAAGAATAAGAAGTAAGCTCCAATATTCTCATCTTCCTTCATCTTTAACTATTCAAATTGACCTCTGTAGGTTTGAATTTTTGTTTCCTTGAATTTTGCATCTCCTTCATAAATATTCTGAAGTTTTTCCCAAATATCTTTAGCGAAGTTGAAATGCATAAATTTGACATATATTGAATCACAAAGAACATTTAGAAGTGAATTTGTGGATTTTGAATTATTTAGATTGAGTTTCCTTCCATTGTCATTTGTTTATGGAAATATTGTTTCTTTATATCCATCTACAACTAATTGCCAAACCTCAAATCCTTGTTCCTGTAGATATGTTTTCATCCTTCTATTCTAGAATACATAGTTCTATAGATCAAACTATGGTATTCCATTTTTATACATATTGTTGCTCTCCATGATATACCTTTCAATGGTTAAATTGATTTCTAAAGGAACCTCCTATGATACCAATTGTTGGATTACTGAGAGGTGGGGTGAATCTGTAATAGATATTTTTAATTCTTTTAACCACAATATGTAAGTGTTATTTATATTTATGATCAATATATAATTATCATCCAATAAGTGTAGATTAAATAAACCATGAAAAATGAACAATCACACACATACACAGTACACCGGTATTTTTACGTGGAAACCCAATGCGGGAGAAAACCACATAATTATTTTTCTTATATGTCTTTAAGAATTACATTCATTGGAAGTACCAACTTCCTTTGTTCTCGAGCTACAACTGGAAGGAGGCTCTGACCCCCTATATTTTCAGGCTGCAACCTAAGGGAATCTCCAACTCCCCAATTCTCAATATACAACCCCCTATGTTTTTCAGCTACAACTGAAAGGTGCCTACAATCACATATCCTTGCCCCATCCTACTTCCCTGAAGTATAAGTAAAATGATGAAACCACTACCACACTGTCACTGTGAGATATACCATTGTAAACATGTACCAATTTGTGCCAACAACCTGTAACCAACCTATGTTACTGACATGTAACCAACTTGTACATCTACTCAACATGTACCAACCGAAATCCAACAGGTACGTGACCTGTCTGTTCTGCATCTCACATATGTAAACGCCATGTATGTAGTGCATCATGCATATGTACGTAGCCTGTCTATATTGTAGCCTATGTAAACCTCCTAAAAGCTAGGGTTTTCTCTTTCCTGAAAAACTCTAACCCTTTGTTGCTTTTGTCACATCAACCCGCAACCTATCATTGTGTCCATACTGTAGTTGTTCTGTATGCATACATCCTCATACAAATCCCTTAACCAAATGCTTCTATATCTCTTTAGTCATGTTCCATACATGTGTGTATAATCATGAACACGTATAATAACCCTCACATAGACTAGAAATTAAACCCTTACTTATACACAACCTTTCAATACATCAACCACTTTACACCTGCTTCACAAATACAAGCTCTCAACCATGTACCACAAAAACCCTTAACCATATGCCAAGAAATACAATATATTCCTCAACACCAACAAGATATACCAATGAAATATATTAATTATACCAACACTTTATTTATGTGGATCTGACTTATACAGTAAGTGCCATGCAACCAATAACCTTTCTAGGGAAAATCCTCAAACCCCCATGACCATATCTCATGTAGACAACAATATCCAACTACACATAGAAAAATACATACCTTTTGAACCTATAGATAGATATGTT
>ML790213.1:384574-419008 GCA_009831015.1 Picea engelmannii
GGTGTCAATTGATGCATCATTTTCTTGAGAGATTTTAGGTAGGAAGAAGTATTACTCCCAATTTTTGCCTGAGATATTCAAATATATCTTTGTTTAATGGTTTTGTAAAAATATTTGCCACATGTTCTTGTGTTGGAACATATTCCAATTTAATGTTCTTGTTTTCAACTTGATCTCTTAGATAGTGGTATTTTATGGGAATGTGTTTCGATTTTGAGTGTTGGATTGGGTTCTTAGAGAGACTTATCATGCTTGTATTGTCACAGTGGATAATTGTGGGTTCTTCAAATACTATTTTGATGTCCTGTAGAGTTTGTTTCATCCATTCCACTTGTGTGCAACATTTTGTTGCTGCAATATACTCAGCTTCAGTGCTAGACAGAGAAATTGAGGATTGTTTCTTGCTTATCCAAGAAACCAGTGATTCTCCCAAAAAGAATTCTCCTCCACTTGTACTTTTTCTATCATCTACACTTCCTGCCCAATCAACATATTAATAGGCTTTTAATGTGAATGAGTCCTTGCTAGGATACCACAAACCAAGATCTATGGTTCCTTTCAAATATCTAAATATATTTTTACATCTTGAACATGACTCTCCTTTGGTTCTGCTTGGAATCTAGCCACCATCCCAACAACTTGCTTGACATCAGGTCTGGAAGTTTTTACATAGAGAAAACTACCAATCATTGATTTGTAGTGTTTTGGATCTATAGCTTTGGACTCATCATCCTTGCTTATTTTTCATCCAACTATCAGAGGTGTACTAACAGGTTTGCAATCCTCTAACTGGAATCTCGTAAGCATATCCTTAACATATTTAGACTGATGGATAAAGACTCCCTTTTTGGACTGTATTATTTGTAATCCAAGGAAGAAATTTAGTTTGCCAAGCATAGACATTTCAAATTCTTACTGCATAATATTAGCAAAGTCTTCAATCATTTTTATATAATTACTACCAAATATGATATCATCAACATACACTTCACAATGATCAAGTTATTACCAACAATTTTGCAATAAAGATTGTTGTCTTCTTATCCCCTTTTGAGGCCTTGTTTTTGTAAATAAGAGTCTAGCCTTGCATACCATGCTCTGGGTGCTTGTTTTAATCCATAGAGTGTCTTCTTTAATTTACAAACATAGTCTCTTTTATTGGTTATTTAGAACCCATATGGTTCCTCAATATAGACTTCCTCTTCTAAATTTCCATTGAGAAATGTTGATTTGACATCCATTTGGTACACTTTAAATTTTCTTTAGCTAGAGAAAGCTAAGAATATCCTAATTGCCTCTAATCTGGCTACAGGTGCAAATGTTTCTTCATAGTCTACTCCTTTAACCTGAGCATAACCTTTGAATACTAATCTGTCTTTGTTCTTGATTAATTTCCCATCTTCATTCATTTTATTTTTATATACCCATTTAGTTACAATGACATTTTTATCTTTTGGTCTAGGAACTAGTTCCCAAGTTTGATTTATTTCAATTTGATCAAATTCTTCATTCATAGATTTAACCTAGTTCTCGTCTTTACATGCCTCTTTGATTGAACTTGGCTCAATATGTGACAAAAATGCTAACTTTTTTTGATACAGTATGTGTCTTCTTGTTTGCACTCCATCATTCATATCTCCAATAATCAGTTCTTCGAGATGATTTTTTTGAATAATTCTTGAGGGTGTATTTGTATCTCTTATTGGGAATTCTTCTCTTATCTCTCCATATTCACTATCTTCTTAACTTTCACTATATCCATATCATCTTCATCTTTATTTTTAGATATGGTCTCTTGATTTTTTATCCTTATTGTTTTTAGATCATCCACCTTGACATCTGCACTTTCAAAAATCTTATGTGATATAATATTGTAGCATACATATGCCTTATTGTTTGAAACATATCCAAGAAAAATACCTTCATCAGATCTGGCATCAAATTTTCCAAGACTCTCATCTAGTCTTTTGATGTATCATTTAATTCCAAAGACTTTGAAGTATTTTACTGATGGAGCTCTTCCAAATCATAGCTCATAAGGACTTTTATCACTATTAACCCTGATCTGACCTCTGTTCAATATGTATACAGTTGTTCTTACAGCGTCCCTCCAATATCCATCTGACAATTTTGCTTCATTGAGCACAGTCCTTGCAACCTCCTGAACTATTCTATTCTTTCTTTCAACAATCTCGTTTTGTCGATTTGTCCTGGCAGTAGAGAATTGTCTTTTTATTCCATGAGTTTCATAGAAGACATCGAACTCTTTTGAGTTAAATTCACCACCATTGTCTGATCTAAGACTTTCGATTTTTGTGTCCCTTTCATTTTCAACAAGAGTTTTAAAGGCTTTGAAATTGTTGAGTGCTTCTGATTTTTCATTAAGAAAACATATCCAACTCATTTTAGTAAAGTCATCAATGAACAACATAAAGTAAGACTCTCCTTGTAAACTCTTGGTCCTCGTAGGTCCACATAGGACAGTGTGAACAAGTTCTAAAGGTTTAGTGGCTGTGTATTCCTTTTCCTTGAACATTTCTCTAGTTTGCTTCCCTAGTTGACAATGTCTACATATAGCATTTGAGGGTTTTATGATCTTTGGTAAGTTTCTTACTACACCAAGGTTGTTGACTTTCACAATATTGTCAAAGTTAATATGCCCCAACCTCCTATGCCATAGCCAAATTTCATCTACAGAATTTATATAACACTCCTCATTCAATTTTGCATCTAGTATATATACATTTTCAGGAGTTCTAGGAGCAGTACCAACTAATTTTCCAATGTCTTCTCTCCTAATCTCACTTTTTTGGGAATCAAAGATGTATAAGTATCCATGATCATAGGTTTGACTGACACTTAATAAACTAGGCTTCAGTTGATCTACAAGTAGTACATTTCTATCTTTTTATTTTCCCAAGCTCCCAGTGTCTTTCCCAAGTATGTTACTTGAAGAATTATCACCAAATATAACTTTACCTTTTTGTTTCTTTAAGTCTAGAAACTTGTCCTTGTTACCTGTCATATGTTTCGAGCATCCAATGTCAACATACCAAAGATCATTTTCATCTTGAGTTTTTAGGGCAATAAGACATTCCCTTTTTTATGTTTTTACTCTCCAAAGTTTCTTCTTCTCTGTAATGAACTTGGGTTGTTCTAAGACTTCCATTAGTATGCAATTAATGGATTTATGTCCATGGTTATGACATCTGAAGCATTGTAAGTCCCCTTCTTGTAGAGGTTCAAAGAAGTTATAGTTTCTTCTCTTAACTTGTTTTGTTGCTTGTTTATCCTTAAGGATATAATTCTTAACCTTCAGATTTTTCTTTCTACATGCTCTACAAATTATAGCTTTGTGTCCAAAATTAGAGCATGCAAGGAAATAACCAGGAAAAATGCAAGGATACTTGTTTCGATAAACTTTCTTTGTTATTGTCTTGCCTTATTTCCTGATGGGTGGAGGTAATCTTCCGGAGTTCTGATCATTACTTATCTTCTCTTCATTTTTCTTCTTGAATGTACTGCGAAGAGAATCTGCATAAGATTTTGAGTTAACATGTCTTTCCTTTTGAGAATAACCTATTCCATTTTTATTTCCAGAATCCCTTTGCACTGTAATAATATTACCTAATATTTTAGAACTATTTTCATATTTTGTTTGAATGATTTTTGCATCCAGTTCCTTTTTCAGATGAACTATTTCTACCTCCATCCTTTCAACAGTTTTTTTTTTTCTTCAAGAGACTTTTCCAGACTTTCTTCAATCTCATTTGCTTCTAAGATTTTTTTTTTCAAATTGTTCATAAGTTTTTCCATCTCCTTCTCTTCTTGTTCATATTTTTCTTTCTATTAAACTACAAAACTTTTCAACTGTCTCTATCTGGTTTTGTATTTTCTTAATTCATATAAGGCACTGAGAAGTTCTTCCTCCATATTAACTTCTGCTTCATCTTCTAACTCCTTCTCATCTTTAATTTTTTCTATGTCATTAGATTCTTCAATACCTAAGAAAATAACTTCATCATCATCATATTCATCGTTGTCACTAGACTTTGACGAGTTGTTGTCTTCTTCTTTTGAGTAGAAATTATTTTTCCCTCTATAGAAATTTTTCTTGTAGTTGGGTTTTTCCTTCTTCTGGTATTGATTGTTTTTGTTTTCTTTTTCTTTAGGGTCCTCCTTGGGATAGGGACACTTGGATACAAAATGACCAACTTTTCCACAATTAAAACATTTGAAAGGAAGCTTGCCTTTGTACTTCCCTGATCCTTTCTGAAGTTTTCTAATGAAGTTGGCTTCCTCCACATTATATTATTCATGATGATAGGATTGAGGTTTTTGCTTCTGATTTATCTTTGTCTTGGATTCTTTGAATGTTGTTTCATCTTTTGATGATTTATTATTTTCTGTTTTCATTTCATATGCTGTAAAAATACCATGGAGCTTGTCAACTATGAGTGAGCTTAGATCAGATCTATCTTCAATTGAGGAAATATTTGCATCATATCTCATTGGTAGTGACCTTAGTATTTTTTGCATAATGGGTTTATCTGTAACTTCTTCTCTTGTCGCTCTAATTGAGTTGACCACTTCATCTACCCTATGAAAGTATTCAACGATATTTTCTTCTTCTTTCATTTTCAAGTTTTCAAATTGAGTTCTATAAGTCTGTAGTTTCGCTTCTTTGACTTTGTCATCTCCTTCATATAAAACCTCCAATTTGTACCAAATTTCTTTGCCCGATTTCCAATGCATAAATTTCACACATATGGAGTTAGTCAACCAAGCTAGAATTCCATTAACTGCTCTTGAGTTATCATTACTGATTTTCTTTCCTCTAGATTCTTTGGGTGGATTAGTCGATGCAATGTAACTATCTACAACAGATTGCCAGATATCAAAACCAAGTGCCAACATGAAGTTTTTCATTCTTATTTTGAACAGAGCATAACCTTCTCCATTGAACAATGGTTCTTTGTTGTTAGACATTCCTTCTAGTTGACCCATATTCAAGATCTACCTTCAAGTTTGTTAGACTGTGCTAAAGGAACCCACTCTGATACCAATTGAAGGATCAGATTCTATCACTAAGAGGGGGGGGATGAATCAGTGACATGAAAATTATATCAATTTTTATTTATTAATGAAAACAGAATCTTAACACAGTATTTGATCATGGAACCCGAATGGAAAAACCACAAACTCTTTTCTATTAACTACAAAAATTGTTTTACATGTTGCATAGATAGAAGATGTACTTCCTCTTTGATCAACACCGACTAATCAGGATGCACCCACACCCTAGTTTACCAACACCAACTGGTAGGAGGCTACGGCCCCCTGTTTAGTCAGGTACAACTGACAAGGAAGCATCAACTCCCTCTGCAGGCACCAACCTTCCCTTGCTCCACCAAACCACCCTTAATACATAGGTATTTATATTTTCTTCCTAGAATTTGCTTCAGTTATTGATATTCTAATTTGGACTGCAGATATGCTTTCTTCTCACCACACTTCCTTGTTTATATAATATTCAAAACAACGTGAGTGTGAAACACTGTGTTCCTTCATTTTGAACATCGCACCTCTTCGATTAATTAGCGTTAATACTATTTATTTTATTTTTTTTATCGTGAAGGTAAATTGATCACAGTCATGGATCAATTTTAAAACTTTATACTTGTTCACGGATCTCTGTTAATTTCACAGAGACCAAACTCTATGGAGGTGCTTCCTTCAAATCAATGGTCGAGATTTAATTATGATCTTCTCATGAGATGGATGGATGATGGGATTTCGACACTTTGACCTTTGAATATTCATGACTTCCAGTATTTCATAACTCTTGATTACGATATCGCCGAAACAATCGAACGGTTCACATTTATTTCATGGAGACAGATCAACGGTCCGCTTTAGACCTTACACTCATCCTTTCACTTCTAAATCCGATGGCTATGACTTAATCATGCGATGAGATGGATGGATGTCATAATTTAGGTACTTTTCCCTTTGGGTTTTCATGACTTCCAACGTGTCAAATCTCCAAAGTTGTCAATCTATTGACATGTGTCCATTTCAGAATTTCGACGTTCAATACTTTCAGATATTAAAGTATTTGCTTGCTATGAAAAAATATCGAAGTAAGAACTCCCGATGTGACGTAAACCTGTTGACTTGGCACATGTCGAGTACCTGCCACGTGTCATTTAAATTCACAATTTACACCTGCCTGAAATGTCGATTTTAATTTGACACTTGTTACTATCTGACTATGCCACATGTCCTAGATGACATGCTCTGTTGATGTGGTCTGTCAATGTGTCTTGCTTCCTCGACTTCCGGGCTTAGACCTTTGGGTTTCTTTGTTGTATGTTATGTCCAACCTCTCGATCTCCGAAATGGTGAAATCCTGACTAAAGGTGCTAGCTCCTCTTCCACAACCCATTTTACATGTGACCTCAGGTTATGACCCAGGTCTGAGTGTTTCGTCATTTTTCGCGTTTCAGGATTTCAAACAACTCTCATCACTGCTTCTCTGAATCATGAATCCCCAAATTCTTTGATCTAGTGCCGCACGTTCTCCTTTCAACCGACGACTATAATATCTTCAGAATTTTGGTCTTCGCGAGTTCGGGATCCTTGACTCCTCGACACTCCAAATCCTCTGATTCTTGAGTTCTGAAGGAAATCACAGCTAACCTTCATGTTACGTCTCCCAGATCTAATGGTCGTGATCCTTCGTCATTAGATCGACAATCATTGTCACTTTGACCAAAAGGTATGGGGCCTGACAGGTCATCCCAGGCTCCATGCTGGTGAGCTTCTCATGGAGTCCAAACACCTAGAGACCCCACCATACCTTTGCACTATGCGTCGATAAGCTATGAAGAGAGTTGTGTATATAAACCTATATATGTTTATTCGTGCTTCCAGTGTGGGATAAATCCCATTACTTGAGACAATCAACACCGTCAATTTCTTGAGCAAACGAATGTTGAATATTTTCAACTTTTATGCTGGCATGGTCGACTACAATCTGCAATGCACTTATTCCATCTTCAAATCATAGGAATAGTTTTTATCCTATCGTGATCGACAATAAAAACAGATTTTTCTTTGTGCAGTGTGTTATTCCTTCTCATCTTTGATCATTCGAGTATTCACTTCTCTTGTTCTCTCTTTCGATCTCTGCACACTATTTTGATATCATCACTTCGTTCGATCTCTGCACATTGTTTTTTCATCATCACTTCAATTGATCTCTGCACACTCTTTTGTCATCATCACTTCGATTGTTGACATCAATGACAATATTTTTAACAAAAACAAATCAATCGAAGCTTACCTCTATATCTCTCATTGGTTCCCTTTTTCAATCTTCTCACAAAGTTGGCTACTTCTTCATCGTCTTCCAAGATGTCACTGCTGCTACTATCTTATTTTTACTTTTTCTTTCCCTTTTTCTTTGAATTCTTGGATGCTTTGAATTTTTCTACTTTTATACCTAGATTCTCATGTTTAGTTCTAATTTCATAGGTTATGAATATTCCATGTAGTTCGTCCATGCTTATTGAGTCTAGATTTTCTCTTTCTTCTAGTGTTGAGATCTTAGGATCAAATATCATTCGAAGAGATCTTAGTACCTTTTGAACAATTATAGATTCATCAACTTCTTCTCCCAATCCTATGATTGCATTCATTGTTTCATCAAAGAATAAGAAGTAAGCTCCAATATTCTCATCTTCCTTCATCTTTAACTATTCAAATTGACCTCTGTAGGTTTGAATTTTTGTTTCCTTGAATTTTGCATCTCCTTCATAAATATTCTGAAGTTTTTCCCAAATATCTTTAGCGAAGTTGAAATGCATAAATTTGACATATATTGAATCACAAAGAACATTTAGAAGTGAATTTGTGGATTTTGAATTATTTAGATTGAGTTTCCTTCCATTGTCATTTGTTTATGGAAATATTGTTTCTTTATATCCATCTACAACTAATTGCCAAACCTCAAATCCTTGTTCCTGTAGATATGTTTTCATCCTTCTATTCTAGAATACATAGTTCTATAGATCAAACTATGGTATTCCATTTTTATACATATTGTTGCTCTCCATGATATACCTTTCAATGGTTAAATTGATTTCTAAAGGAACCTCCTATGATACCAATTGTTGGATTACTGAGAGGTGGGGTGAATCTGTAATAGATATTTTTAATTCTTTTAACCACAATATGTAAGTGTTATTTATATTTATGATCAATATATAATTATCATCCAATAAGTGTAGATTAAATAAACCATGAAAAATGAACAATCACACACATACACAGTACACCGGTATTTTTACGTGGAAACCCAATGCGGGAGAAAACCACATAATTATTTTTCTTATATGTCTTTAAGAATTACATTCATTGGAAGTACCAACTTCCTTTGTTCTCGAGCTACAACTGGAAGGAGGCTCTGACCCCCTATATTTTCAGGCTGCAACCTAAGGGAATCTCCAACTCCCCAATTCTCAATATACAACCCCCTATGTTTTTCAGCTACAACTGAAAGGTGCCTACAATCACATATCCTTGCCCCATCCTACTTCCCTGAAGTATAAGTAAAATGATGAAACCACTACCACACTGTCACTGTGAGATATACCATTGTAAACATGTACCAATTTGTGCCAACAACCTGTAACCAACCTATGTTACTGACATGTAACCAACTTGTACATCTACTCAACATGTACCAACCGAAATCCAACAGGTACGTGACCTGTCTGTTCTGCATCTCACATATGTAAACGCCATGTATGTAGTGCATCATGCATATGTACGTAGCCTGTCTATATTGTAGCCTATGTAAACCTCCTAAAAGCTAGGGTTTTCTCTTTCCTGAAAAACTCTAACCCTTTGTTGCTTTTGTCACATCAACCCGCAACCTATCATTGTGTCCATACTGTAGTTGTTCTGTATGCATACATCCTCATACAAATCCCTTAACCAAATGCTTCTATATCTCTTTAGTCATGTTCCATACATGTGTGTATAATCATGAACACGTATAATAACCCTCACATAGACTAGAAATTAAACCCTTACTTATACACAACCTTTCAATACATCAACCACTTTACACCTGCTTCACAAATACAAGCTCTCAACCATGTACCACAAAAACCCTTAACCATATGCCAAGAAATACAATATATTCCTCAACACCAACAAGATATACCAATGAAATATATTAATTATACCAACACTTTATTTATGTGGATCTGACTTATACAGTAAGTGCCATGCAACCAATAACCTTTCTAGGGAAAATCCTCAAACCCCCATGACCATATCTCATGTAGACAACAATATCCAACTACACATAGAAAAATACATACCTTTTGAACCTATAGATAGATATGTTGTTCCTAATCATCGTAGACCTCTCTGAGAGCATGCTTTCAAACTCTAGAGACATGGCATCTTCATCTTCTCCAGTTTTTCATGGCTCTTCCCAATTGTACACAATCATTCCTTCTTCATCGTGTGTATGTACATGTTCTACTCTCCTTCATACTATGTATGTACGTGCTCTGTTCCATTGTAGCCCACGTACACCTCAAAAACTAGGGTTTTTTCATTATTTTATGCAATTCTGAAAATTTCACCATCAACCCTTCGTGCTACCTCAGACTTGCGTAACTTCAAATGTATCAATAAGTACTTGCAATAAAACTTACACAATAATAGATATTCAATGTGCTCAATAGGTTCTAATAGGATATTCTTTCTCTCTTATTTATACTTCCATGTAGCTTCCTCAAGGGGTTACCTTCTAACCAACTTAACCTAATTTCCTTCTTTTAGGGCTAACCCACTTTTCCACTTCTAACCCAATTTTCTACAAACAGAAAATTCTCCACTTCTAGTTGCATATAAATTATTTTCTAATTACAACAACTTAACCCATGATTAACTCCTAGTTTCACCCACTTGACTAGTGAACCTTTTCTAGGAGCTTCTACAATAATTTGAATTCTTTGACCTTCTAGAAAACTCATGAGGGTTATCCAACTTCACAAGGCCATAAATCTAACCATGAGGAGTTATGTGACATTCCATGTATCATCAGAAATGGCATGACATGTACTATCCATCTAGAATAGTCTTACTTGCAAATATATTAATCTGCATACCATTATACATCAATCAAACTGAAGTCCCTTAACCATATTATTTGGGGCTACAAAAATTTTCTACTAGACTTGCTTCAAGGGTTGGAATCAATGACAACCAACCCAATTAATCAACATTATATTATATGATGTCTATTTAAGGATCTACTGGTAATATCCCTGCTTTTTCCTAGATTACAACAAGGGGTCTTGTTGGTAGCCCTACATATTTTTGATTTTTAAAAAGCATCAAATAATAATTTATGTAGCTGCCTACCGAGGGTCATACAATTATTTTTCTTCATAAGCAGTTTTTGAAACTTGATGCAGGAGCATCTCCCATGTCAAGCGAGCCAGCACGGAAGTGGAGGATAGCTGGACAAGCCAACACAAAATTTTGAAATTTCCTTGAAGATGATGCGCGATCTTAAATGAAGTCATTTAAGAAGAGGCGCACTTGTATATTGTAATCGTACCTTGAGCCTTTAGCTCTCGTCCTTAGTAGGTAGGAGGCATTTAAGATAGTTAATGCAGTTAGATAGAATTTAATTCTAGATTAGACTGTTTGAGAGCGCAAGAGGGAAACGGGATATAGACACCCTCATTGTGTATTGTAAGATTATTATGAGCATTTGTCTATGAAGAACACGGGAGAGAAGCAGAGAACTGTGTAAGAACATCCATGTACAGATATTTGGATTAATAGAAATCTTTGATTCAAATTCATGGTTTGTGTTGTTCTCTGTGTATTGATGTTATGCTCATAAATGTTTGCTTCATGTTATACATTTTCTTTGATATGCTGTGTATATGATTTCATGTTATAAGTGAAGTCTGAAAGGAAGAGGGAATGAGTTTCAATTGTTTCTCTATCTGAGTAAGGATTCCTGCAAGGAGTGCAGTTGAAGTCGTCCGCAAGGAGTGCGTTGACAGAAGGCTCAGATAGTTTAACTCTTGTTCTCGTTCACCCAGAAGTGAATTTGGGTTATAGGAGCCGTGCAAGGAGTGCACAGGCTGGGTAAGAATCTCAGGGTTGTGAACCTGAGTGAATTATCGAAGGACTACTGCTGCAGGAGTGTGCAGAGTCAAAAGACTTCAACACTTAGGAAGTGTCTGAAGGTTGCCGCAAGGAGTGCGAGCAAGAGGTATTTCTAAGAAGACACAGAGTCGTGGAAAAGCACAGGAAGGATAGGCCTTCAAATTTGTGGAAAGATAGCGTGGGGAAGCTGTGACACAAAGTTCGTAAGAGGCATCGCAAGTTGTGCGCGGGTGGATGAGTTCCACAAAGGAATGCTTGGTCATTCACAGGGATCATCAAGGAAGGACGGATGGTCAACATTCTCTAAGGAGGATTCGCAACGTTCCGTGGACCATTGGATCTCAAGGAGGTGCAAGGGAGATACTGCAAGTATCCCTGAGAGGTTTAAATCTCAGGACGGGCAGAACCATTGATTCGAGCCACAAGGGTCGTTGGATCTACGCATGGATTCGCATATCGGGGTTTCGTGGGTTGAAAATCCATAAAATCGCCACAGAGATCATGAAATCATGATACGTGATATCTCGATGACCACGAGAATGGTGTGAGGCCACATGAATCGGCAAGTGGACAGGTGGCATATTTCATGTCGGGATTTCGTGAGTAGAAGGGTTGAGAATTTGGTGTCAAGGGCCGTGAAGCGCAAGGACACGAGAGAGCGGCGAAGTGGCGAGAAGACCAGGAGCCATCCATCTAAGGAGAACAGGTGGCAGAGATTGAGAGATCTCGCGAGCTTGGAAGTTCGCAGGGTGAGATCCCAAGCATTGAGTACTCCAAGTCGCGAAGACATGAGGAGCGAGAAGAAAAATAGCCATTGGATCTATACATAAATCATGTCTCGGGGTTTCGTGGATCGAAACTTTGAAATATTGCAACGGGAATTACGATATTGCGATACGCGAAATCCCGATGAGTAGAAGGATAGTGGGGGGACCACAGCAGAGTTGGTGAGGTGGACAGGTGACACACCATATCGAATTTCAGGGAAAGTAAAGTCCTGAAACATTAACCATAGACCTCGCGATACCGCGAAGTCCGATTCCCCGATAAGTAAGAAGGGGGTCAGGTGAAGAGTTCTGTGGGTGTAGATTTCCCGATAGGGAAATAGAAGGACCGATTAGTGTTCTTCGGGCCAGTCGAGAAGAGAAGATCCTATGAGCGGACATTCTTGCGAGTGCGCCTGCGTCAGAGTGGTATCAGAGCACAGAAAGGTTCTTTGCTTTCTGTAGCAAAGAAGAGGATAATTCACCATGCCACTGAGAAGAGATAGATAGTCACCCGATCCAGAGTATAGGGAAATGCCACGATGAAGAGGTAGGCAGATGGCAGATCCATTCATAGAGAGACAAATGCGTGATCTCCGAGCCAGACTCGAAGACATGGAAACATCTCAAAGACGAACAGCCAGTGCAGGGGATCTGAGTGATTCCGAAAGCGAAGTCGAGGCTGAACAAGAATGGGAAGTTGCAGCTGAAGATGCATCAAACGAGCATTTGATCAGAGCTATTGCAAGGATGGGTGCAAGAGAAAATATGGACATTCCACTTTACGAGGGAAACTTTGGATGAAAAGGAGCTTCTAGACTGGATTAGATCTCTAGACACATACTTCTACTATGAAGATGTCGAAGAAGACAAGAAGGTCAAGCATGTTGTCATGAGACTGAAAGGACATGCAACATTGTGGTGGGATGAACTACAAGTTGACAGACGCTGCAAGGGAAAGCAGAAGATCAAGAGCTGGGACAGGATGATCGCGAAGATGAAGGCAAAATTTATTCCCAGGGACTATCAAATTTCTCTGTTCAGGAGAATGTTGAACCTGAGACAGAAGTTGATGACAGTGAAAGAATACACTGAGGAATTCTACAGACTGAACATCAGAGTAGGTCATCGGAAGAGTGATGATGAGAAAGTTGCCAAATATATGAATGGCCTGAGATATGATATCCAGGATGAGATGAGCATGGTAACCATCTGAATGGTAGAATATGCTTATCAGATGGCTCTGAAAGATGAAGAGAAGATGAGCCGAAAGCAGAGTCAGAGGAGCAGAGCCAGAAGTCAGCCAAGAGGCAAGTCAGTTGCCCAGGATAGAAACTAGAATCCCAAAGATGACTGGAAGAAACCCCAGGGTAAAGTTGAGAGAGGTGGAACCTCAAAGAGTGGACCATATGCTAAACAGAGAGGACAGCATAATGAGTAGAGGAGAGATTATGCTGACAACAACACTTTTCTTCGTACCAGACGTAGAGGAAGAGGAAGAGGTGGAGTAATCACATGCTTCACATGTGGAAAGAATGGACACAAATCTTACGAGTGTCCAGAGAAAAAGAAGGACATTGGAGAAGCTCACATCGTCGAAGCACAGAGGTGGGATGTTGAAGAAAAAGACACTGAAGGAAGAATATCTCTCATGATGTGAAAATTCCTTTTGACACCAGAGAAAGAGGTGGAAAGTTCAGTCCAAAGGACCAGACTTTTCAGGACTACTTGCAAGACCAGGGACAGAGTATGCAAGGTCATAGTGGATAGTGCTAGCACGGACAATCTCATTTCTACAGAGATGGTAGAGAAGTTGGAGCTAGAGATGACTGATCATCCAAGCCCATACAGAGTTTCGTGGCTATAGAAAGGACACCAGATAACTATCACTAAACAATGATTGGTTGAATTCAAGATAGGAGGATATAATGATAAGATTTTGTGTGATGTCATTCCTATGGATGTTTGTCATCTATTGCTAGGTAGACCATGGAAATATGACAGAAATGTGATTCATGATGGGAGAATGAACACATACACCCTAGAAAAGAATGGGAGGACACACATGTTGCTTCTGATAAAGGATAAGGAGGTGAAACCGAAAGTAAGCAACACAGTACTTCTCATGAGTGTGAAGGAACTTCTTACAGAAGTTAAGAAGAAGGAGGATCCACAATTCTTTGTGGTCAGAAAAACGAGGATTGTTTTGACTATCACAAGAATGGATGATTTTCTAGAGGAAGTTCAGAGACTGCTGGAAGAGTTCACTGACATTGTAGTGGACGAATTACCTCATTCGTTGCCACCGATCAGGAGTGTGAGACATCATATTGATCTCATACCAGGAGCCAGTTTGCCAAATAAAGCCGCGTACAGATTAACGCTGCAAGAGAATGATGAGGTTAAAAGGCAGGTCCAGGAGTTATTGGACAAGGGTTTGGTCAGGAAAAGCTTGAGTCCATGTGTTGTTCCAACAATACTCAGTCCGAAGAAAGACGGAGGCTGGAGGATGTGTACTGACTCAAGGGCGATTAACAAGATAACCATCAGGTACATATTTTCATTACCGAGAATGGATGATCTGATGGACTGCTTAAGTGGAGCAAAGTATTTCTCAAAGATTGATCTGAAGAGTGGATATCATCAGATTCGCATGAGAGAAGATGATGAGTGGAAAACAACATTCAAGACAAACGAGGGTTTGTATGAATGGCTTGTTATGCCATTTGTCTTAACAAATGCACCGAGTACCTTCATGAGGTTTATGAAGGAAGTCCTGAGGGAGTTCATCGGGAAATTTGTCATTGTGTATTTGGATGACATACTAGTTTTCAGTAAAACAGCAGCGGAGCATCTGAAGCATTTGGCTACAGTGATGCAGAAATTGCAGCAGGAGAAGTTGTTGATAACCATGAAGAAGTCCTCATTCATGAAGATAGAACTCATTTATTTGGGGTTTGTTATTTCGGAAAATGAGTTGAGGATGGATATAGATAAGGTGGAAGTGATCAAGAATTGGCCATCACCGAAGAATTTTTTTGAGGTGAGGAGCTTTCACGGACTGGCTAGTTTCTACTGAAAATTCATCAGAAATTTCAGTGGAATTAGCGCAGCGATGATGGATACAGTGAAGAAAAGACACAAATATTTTCACTGGACAACAGAGGCTGATAAGAGCTTCAAATTGTTGAAGAGGAATATTACGGAACAACCAGTTCTGGTGTTCCCTGATTTTCAAAAGACATTTCAGGTGAAATGCAATGCAAGTGGATTTGCAATCGGGGCAGTCTTAAGTCAAGAAGACAATTCGATCGCATATTTCAGCGAGAAGTTGAATGAGACGAAGGTGAAGTATTCCACATATGATAAGGAATTTTATGCCATCATTCAGGCATTGAAAAAGTGGAGGCACTATTTGATTCCAAAGGAATTTATTTTGTATAGTGATAACCAAGCATTACAGTTTGTGACTCAACAGGAGAAGTTGAATCAGAAACATGTCAAATGGGTTGATTATATGCAGAATTTCACATTTGTGATTAAACATATTTCTGGTACTACTAACAAAGTTGTTGATGCTTTCAGCAGGAAGTGTTTTTTGTTGCAGGAATTCAAAGTCAAAACATTGGGTTTTGATGATCTCAGGGACATGTACGTTGATGATCCAGATTTCAAGGACATGTATGAAGCAGCTGAGAATCCAGTTCTCGGATATAGAAGCCAGTGGTCCGAGTACATGATCTAGGAAGGATTTCTATTCAGAGACAATCAACTATGTATTCCGAAATGCTCCATGAGGGAAAACTTGCTGAAAGAGAAACACAGTGGAGGATTGGCCGGAAATTTTGGTCATGACAAGACATTCGCAAAGCTGAGCAAATCATACTTTTTGCCATAAATGCGAGCTGAGGTCAATAGGTTTGTAGACAAATGTATATTTTTCCATCATTCGAAAGGGAGGAAGCAGAATGCGGGTTTCTATCAACCATTGCCCATACCTGAAAGGCCGTGGGATGCGATTAGCATGGATTTTGTGTTGGGGTTGCCATGGACAGAAAGAGGATTTGATTCAATCTTTGTGGTGGTGGATAGATTTTCCAAGATGGCACATTTTATCCCATGTCATAAAACCAGTGACGCGACTCACATCGCGAACTTGTTTTTCAAATAAGTCATTCGAATTCACGGCTTACCAAGGAGCATAGTTTCGGATCGAGATACGAAGTTCATAGGGCGTTTCTGGAGGACCTTATGGAAGAAGCTGGGAACTAACTTGTTGTTTAGTTAAACGTATCATCCACAGATAGATGGATAGACCGAAGTGGTAAACAGAAGTCTAGGAGACTTGCTGGGAAGCTTGGTGACAGAGCACCACAGCAGTTGGGACAATATATTGCCGCAGGAAGAGTTTGCGTACAATGACTAAGTCAACAGGAGTACAGGGAAAAGTCCATTTTAGGTTTTTTATGGCATACAACTGAGGGAAATTTCTGAATTGAGGGATTCATAACAGACTGCGACTAGGAGCGCTAGTGCAGAAGATTTCGCAGAAGCGATGAAGGAACTTCACAGCCAGGTGAAGGAGTGATTGCTAAATTCAAGCCAGGAATATAAAAAACAGAGCCGATCAGCATAAGAGATAACTTCAGTTTGAGGTTGGTGACTTAGTTCTGGCACACTTGAGAAAAGAAAGGTTCCCGAGAGGAACATATAATAAGCTGAAGATGAAGAAAATCGGGCCATGTAGGGTCTTGAAGAAATGTGGGGCAAATGCTTATGAGATTGAATTACCCGATGGGATCGGAATTTCTCTGATATTCAATATCTCGTATTTGTACCCATATAAGGCTGAAGAAACAGGGAATGGAACTAAGTATCCAGTGATCCATTGGATGAAGCAGATGCCATTTGCAGAGAAGCCACAGATGGAGTGCATACTGGACAAGAAAGTGAGCAAAACGACCAGGCGGAAGGAATACTTTGAGTATCTGGTCAAATGGAAGAATCATCCAGTGGAATATGCCAGCTGGGAGACTGAAGAAGAGATTCAGAAGAATGGACAGACCGTGCAGGAGCTCATGGACAAGAGCCCATGAAAGTTTTCAAGCGATGGAGTATGATGCAGGATCATCTCACACGTCAAGCGAGCCAGTGCGGAAGCAGAGGACAACTCAACAAGCCAGCACAAAATTTTGAAATTTCCTTGAAGATGATGCGCGATCTTAAATGAAGTCATTTAAGAAGAGGCACACTTGTATATTGTAATCGGACCTTGAGCCTTTATCTCTCGTCCTTAGTAGGTAGGAGGCATTTAAGATAGTTAATGCAGTTAGATAGAATTTAATTCTAGATTAGACTATTTGAGAGCGCAAGAGGGAAACGAGATATAGACACCCTCATTGTGTATTGTAAGATTATTATGAGCATTTGTGTATGAAGAACACAGGAGAGGCGCAGAGAACTGTGTAAGAACATCCATGTATAGATATTTGGATTAATAGAAAGCTTTGATTCAAATTCATGGTTTGTGTTGTTCTCTCTGTATTGATGTTATGCTCATAAATGTTTGCTTCCTATTATACATTTGCTTTGATATGTTGTGTATATGATTTCATGTTCTAAGTGAAGTCTGAAAGGAAGAGGGAATGAGTTTAAATTGTTTCTCTATCTGAGTAAGGATTCCTGCAAGGAGTGCAGTTGAAGTCGTCCGCAAGGAGTACATTGACATAAGGCTTAGATAGTTTAACTCTTGTTCTCATTCACCCAGAAGTGATTTTGGGTTATAGGAGCCATGCAAGGAGTGCATAGGCCGAGTAAGAATCTCAGGGTTATGAACCTGAGTGAAGTATCGAAGGACTACTGCTGCAGGAGTGTGCAGAGTCAAAAGACTTCAACACTTAGGAAGTGTCTGAAGGTTTCCGCAAGGAGTGCGCGCAAGAGGTCTTTCTAAGAAGACGCAGAGTCATGGAAAAGAACAGGAAGGATAGGCCTTCAAATTTGTGGAAAGACAGCATGGGGAAGCTGTGACACAAAGTTCGTAAGAGGCGTCACAAGTTGTGCGCAGGTGGACGAGTTCCACGAAGGAACGCTTGGTCATTCAGAAGGATCATCAAGGAAGGACGAACAGTCAACATTCTATAAGGAGGATTCGTGACGTTCTGTGGACCGTTGGATCTCAAGGAGGTGCAAGAGAGATACTACAAGTATCCTCGAGAGGTTTAAAGCTCAGGAGGGGCAGAACCGTTGATCCGGGCCACAAGGGTCATTGGATCTACGTGTGGAATCGCATATCGGGGTTTTGTGGGTTGAAACTCCGTAAACCTGCCATAGAGATTGCGAAATCATGATACGCGATATCCTGATGACCACGAGAATGGTGTGAGGCCACAGGAATCGGCAAGCAGACAGGTGGCATATTTCATGTCGAGAGTTCGTGAGTAGAAGGGCTGAGAATTTGGTGTCAAGGGCTGCGAAGCGCAAGGACACGAGAGAGCGACGAAGTGGCGAGAAGACCAGGAGCCATCCATCTAAGGAGGAAAGGTGGCAGAGATCAATAGATCTCATGAACTCAGAAGTTCACAGGGTGAGAGCCCAACCATTGAGTACTCTAAGTCGCGAAGACGCGAGGAGCGAGAAGAAAAATAGCCGTTGGATCTATACGTAAATTGTGTCTCGGGGTTTCGTGGATCAAAACTTCGAAATATTGCAACGGGAATCGCGATACTGCAATACGCAAAATCCTGACGAGTAGAAGGATAGTGGGGGGAGCATAGCGGAGTTGGTGATGTGGACAGGTGACACACCATATCGGAGTTCGGGGAAAGTCCCGAAACATTGACCATAGACCTCGCGATACCGCGAAGTTCGATTCCCCGATAAGTAAGAAGGGGGTCGCGTGAAGAGTTATGTGGGTGTAGATTTCTCGATAGGGAAATATAAGGACCGATTAGTGTTCTTCAGGCCAGTCGAGAAGAGAAGATCCTATGAGTGGACATGCTTGCGAGCACGCCTGCGTCAAAACTACGATTATCATCTTTCGGTTATTCCTAGTGTTTTCGTTTTCATACTTTGTTCATCACTGAAATCATGAAAACGAAGCATCAAAACCTATGATTGGATTACCGCTTTATTTGAACTTTATGAAAGGTATATGGCTCCACAGTTTTTGTTAATAAAGATTTTGTTTCTTGCTATCAAGATCATCTTCTTTATTGACTCCTCAAATGTGAAGTATTCTTATGGATTGTTATGTGATTCACCAAGGGTCCATTTAATGTAGACTTTGATATATTTTTGTGGCTTTTGGTCATGCGTATCCTTGTCACTACATTTTGGTTTATAAATCTGTCCTCTCCTAAAATTTAAAAACCAAACCCACCTTGTTGCGCAATCATAAAAATTAATGAACTTGGTCGTGGCCTATACCCTATGGGAGGTGGAAGTCCGACAACGATGAGCCCATCACCTCGAGATAAATATTGGTTTTCGCATGTACTCCTGGCATTCATTTCACATAACGCCTTTCATTTGGTATTGAAGAACCTCTGTTCATACGCGCTAGGGTATTGTTGAGTTTTGGTTCTGAAATGTCGTTCTGGTATTCTCCTAGAAACCCTCTCTACTCACTTTGTTTTATTGTCTATTGTTTGTATCCCCTTGGCTCCGATCATCAGGATTGAAACCAATGGCTCTCAGACCCTGCTTCTATGTGATGATGCAAGGGAGGATCTCTTAGGTCAAGGGTGGCTTGCTCTTATTGAGAAATTCCACGGATTCAACTTACGAACCGCTCATGAATTTTCCCTTTCGTTTGATGGATGTCGAGCCAAGGTGGGAGACATTCAGGTTGAAGTCAGAGAGGAGTTTTTAGGTCAAGCAATAGGTCTTCTTTTGACCGGGCAGAAGTGGCTCAAAAACGCCAAGGTCGAGGAGGTTCCATGGAGCCTTTTCTTCACGTCTCGAAAAATCAATTGTTGTGACAGAGGTATGCACGTGTCCATGTTGAAAACCTAGTGGCATGGCTTGCTAGCAGTCTTGAAGCAATTTGTGACGTGCAAAGGCTGTTTTGGTTTTGTTTTTCTATATCATATACATTTGCTTGTGAATTTCATTGGGTTTCAATTAAACATGCCCTATTACCTGTGGAGAAGCTTGTATAAAATGGAAAAAAGGTATAAAAGACAACAATTGGATTCAATCTTGTTTCACCACAGTCTAATAAATATATTGTTGGTACATTAATTAAAATTACAAAATGATGATTGGAATGCCTTCCTAGCCCAAAATGGCTTCGTTAACTCTGATGATGTGGAGGTTGACAAACCCTTGATAGGGGAAACCATAGTCCCTTCATCTACACAGGCCTGTTTTACGGCCACCCTTAGTAAGCCTATACTCGACCCAAAAGTTGCTGAGAAAATCCATGAACAACGCTCACAACCTAACGCCTCTGCTAAGAAAGAAAACAGACCTATGGGCAAGCCATCTAAAGGTGATTTTGATTTAGGTTTTAAAAATAAAAGGGCAGGTAGGTTGATTTCAAGGAAACTACGAAATAAATCAAACACTCATGTGAGCTCGATCAAAATGATCGAGATCCATGAAAGCTCAGACTCGGAGATCGAGAGATTCTTGGCCGAAGAAGACCCTCCTTCCTTCGAAATAGATCCCGACCAGGCTTACAATTTCGTGGATAATTTTCCACCCTACTTGAAACAAAGTCAAGGATTTCTGGGTATTAAGTTTGATAACAAACCTAAAGGCAACAGCGAACACAGTCCGACACACAACCATGGGTATTCTCAAATGGTCGTCACAGGTTCACAATGTGAAACTTGTATGTTTTGGATTGACAAGTATTACACATACATACCCATTTTATAGTCACAGATCAAAACCCTTATCGATCTGGTCGACCCCCTGAAATATGAAAATCGTAGGCTCAAGTCCATTGTTCAGAGACAAGGAAAATGACTGAAAACAACAGGGAACATCATAGTAAAAAATGTCGAAAGTGTCATAGCAGTGATCAATTCTGATATCATGTGAATCGATTTGATTTTCCAGTTAAAGGTAAAGATTTTTTTTTGTCTTAAAATATTGTTACATTCTTGTTCATAGAATAAATTAGATTTTGTTGCTAAAATAAGACTAGCTACAGAATCAACAGATTTTGTAGCCAGTCTATTCTTATTCGAAATTTGGAAATTATTGGTTAAATGTATATCTGAATTTCTTTATTTCATCTTTTTCTTTCAGGATATTTGGGATTTTATGGTGACTAAATGATCTGGAGATTTTTTTGAGCTTATTAGCCACATCCATGGATCATTTTTGTGTAAACAGGAACAAACTCTTTTTCGTTTTTAGAGATTTAGAGTCATTTGGGGTGGTTATATTCCTCCTTATTTTTGTAATCAGTAGATTATTGTAGAGATTTAATCTTATCTCATACGATAAGACAGTTATCTTTTCTGAATCCTTTAAAAACTCGTATTTTTTGTAATGAAAACATCTTGGCTTGGGGTTGAAGTATGGACAATTAATTCATAGACTTGAATGGAACAGAAATACATATTACAGCTTTAGCTTCTTATGTATGATGTCTTAGTTTAACTTCTGTTTATCTTGACATGATAATAGGTGTTGATAGCTTTTTTCTTCATGCTTTATTATGAGTTGGGATAATTCATTTATAAATGTTGTCCATATGTGATGTTTCAGATATTATATAGGGTGATCATCTATTCAACTCAAATGATGAGATTTATCTTTAATTTTCTACTGAATGTTTAAATACAATGTTCTTACAATAACATTTATCTCACTGTAATTGCTTGTAAATCATAAGATCACCGTGACTATTTGTATCATACATTCTATTATTGAAACTCATTTTCCAGCACATTGTTTCGCAATTATTCGGAACAATCTTAAGGTTCATTGCAGGTTTACCTCTTCGACAAGGTGGTTGTATATTCTCTATTATACAGACATTCGATGAATGCCGATTAATTCATTAATAGGTTAGTTCTTTTCCTTTTTGTTTTTTGTTTATATTTGAAACTCTAATATATGGTCTGGCTTTGACCATCCACATACTTCCATTTCATAGTATATTTTTCTATTTAATCTTAGATAAATAAAGAAAAAACAAAAAATAGTTTATGTTCTTTCTTTATCTACTTTTGTTAAAGAAGCCATCTTCACATAGATTTTCGTGAGCTTAGATTAAAACTCACAACTTCTATATCATGCACATAAATAAGATAGACAGATTTGTTGTTAAATATTATCTACAATAGTTACATGTACATGTATATAAATTGAGTGGTTATTTAATAGTTAGCTTTTTTTATTTCTTTTATTTGTTTCTTCTAGGACTTTTAGATTGGCTAAAGGATCCATTAAACCCGTCAGAATGAGTTATACCAAATGGCTTGGGTTATTTAGACAACCCAGGACTGGACACATTCTTCCAATTGACGGATAGTCACTTTCACCCGTCAACAGGTCTATGCTTTTGTTCCTTTTTTGTGAATGTGATTAAAGAGAAACAACTTTGTATACATGTTTATGCAATCAAATTATGTAAGATTTATAATATACGAAATATAAATCCTTTTACTATTTTTTCTTGTCTTTTATGTATGTTATTTCTACTCTTTGTTTTTATTTCTAGTCTCCTCTGCCTCTTCCCTTCACCTGGTATCAGAGCGAAGGTCAGTAAAATTGAAGTTTTTCAAAAGGTTTTCAAGGAGGTAAGAATTATCCAACAATTTGCTTACAATCAACAATGGTAGCTCCAAGCACAAGTTTGTCAAACCCACAAATTCCTCAGTTCAATGGGAAAATTTATGATTATTGTGCAATCACATTGAAAGCATTGTTTTGTTCTCAAGATGTATGGGATCTTGTTGAGAATGGTTACCCAGAACTAGAAAATGCAAAAACATACAATGCATTTTCTTGGGCAGAGAAAGATTTATTAAAGGATAACAAGAAAAAAGATTCAAAATATCTCTTATATATCTTTCAAGGAGTGCGTGAGAGCATTTTTCCTAGGATTACAGCATCAACAAATTCAATACAAGCATGGGATATTCTTCAAATGACATACCAAGGAATGGTCAAAGTGAAGACAGCTAAGCTACAAATGCTAAGAAGGGATTTTGAGACCATATAAATGAAAGAATCAAACACAGTGGATTCATTCTTTACTCAAATCATTGGACTGGTAAACCAAATTAGATCACATGGTGAAACTTTTGTAGGAGAATGGTTGAAAATATTTTAAGAAGTTTTCCTACAATATTTGAATCAATTGTGGTGCCATAGAAGAGACAAAAAGTGTCTCACAATTTGCATTTGATAAGTTGCATGCATCTATCATTTCTCATGCAAATTAGACTAAGTAGGTCATCAAATTCAACTTTGGAGCATGTTTCAAGACACAAGTCCCAATCAATCATGGTAGAGGCAGGGGAAGGTCAAATTTCATAGGTAGAGGTAGAAATTGAAACATAGGTGGAAGAACCATCCCATTAAACACAAGTATAAAACTCAAGTGGGAGAGACAATAATCAAATATGAAGTCAAAATAAACCTCAAGGTCAAAGGTATTATAAATATTTAGTTCAATGTCACTATTGTAAGAAATATGGTCATTACTTAAATGAATGTAGAAATAAACAATATGATTCTAGAAAAAAAAATTAAAATTGTATCAAAGAAAACCAAAATTAGGGAAGTATGTTCTTAGATTTCAACATTGCATAAGAAAATGAGAAGGACATATGGTTTTTAGACTTGGGTTTCATCAATCATATGATAGGGAATCTAGAAATGTTTTCTAGTTTGGATGAAAGTGTAAAATCAAATGTCGCATTGGGGAATGATAATAAAGTTTTAGTTATGGGAAAAGTAAACATCAATATTCTAACCGAAAAGGGAGAGAAAAAACTTATTTATAATGTGTGCTTTGTTCCTGGTTTGAAGCATAACTTGATGAGTATTGAGCAACTTCTTCAAAAGGGATATAGAATCTCTTTCAAAAACAAATGATGCACAATTTTAGATCAATTTCCAAGTAATTAGCTTATAGCTAAAGTCCAAATGAGTAGAAATAGAATGTTTCCCTTAAGGATAAAACCATATTTGAATGTAGAATTGGCTCAAGGACCCCCTTCAACAAACTCACAAAAGGATGAAGATTAAACTACAATAGTCACTCAAGTAATCTTTCAATCATAAATTAAAGATGTAAATTCGTTATGGAATATAATATTTAGACACCTAAACTTTGGAGTTTTAAACCTATTGTACAAGAAAAGAATCGTAAATGGGTTACCACTAATAGAAAAATTGGATAGAATATGTGAAGGTTGCATTTTGGGTAAACAACATAAGGAGTCATTTCCAGTAGGAAAGTCAATTCGTGCAAACAAACTGTTGGATATTGTTCATTCATATTTGTAGAACCAATGCAAACACACTCAATTGGTGGAAGTTAATACTTCTTGACATTCATAGATGACTACACAAGAAAAACATGGGTCTACTTTCTAAGGCATAATAATGAAGTGTTTGATTATTTTCATCAATTCAAAGCCCTTGTTGAGAAGCAAAGTGGGCATTTATGAAAATACTGAGAGGGGGGGCTGAATCAATATTACCTTTTATCCAATTAGTAGTTCTTTTTAAAAAAAAAAATCAACCACAACAATAAATTAAAAATGAATTAAAAATAATTATTTATTTATCATTCATAAAAATTACAATGTCTATATAACAAGAAGTTGTGATTATGAAGGAACCCAGTTCTTTTTAGAGCACCAACTCTAGGAGACAAAAATCCCCTTCCTTTTCTGAGCACCTACTCAAGGAAGTTGAAACTTCCTGTTACTTCAAGAACCAACTTGAAAGTAGGTTCCAACCCCCTAAATTTTTCAAGCACCAACTTGAAAGGAGGCACCAAACCCCTAGTTGTTTCAGGATTCTATTTGAAGAGGACTATAGTCCTTCCTAGCTCCTCCCTTCCACTCTCATTGCGCAGTTCTTATTTTTACTCTCATATATTCTAGTGAATCTTCTTCAGACATACTCAGATATATCCTAAGTCATAATTTCATTGTTCATTCTGATGGATTTATATATCTTACCAAATGATGTGCATCATTGAAGCATTGTGTCTATTCAATGAATCAATGTGCCTCTTCATTAACGATAGACTGTTATTGAAATTAAATTGAATTGAATTCAAATCCCCTTTAAATTAATTAAGTTTAATTCTTTCTTATATCAATCCTCCTTATGGAATGATCAATCTGATAAATCCTTCAAAAAATGACTAAGACTGTCAATTTCCTCATTACAAAAAGCTCTAGTTTTGTCGAAACTCGACTACTGTTGGATCACGATCAGGATTCAATATTTATCATTGATTTCTAGGATTGACTATATGGGGAACCTAGGCGCTTCATTCAATCCTTTTTCTAGGGAATTTAACTTAGGAAATAATAGTGGCTTGAGTCGCAATGGGGATGTGCCTTTTGTGTCTTGAAACTTGTCACAATTGGGTTGTGTCTTTTGTGTCTCGGACCTTGTCGCAATGGGGTTCCACCTATCGTGTCTCAGAACTTGTCACAATGGGGATGTGCCCCTCATGTCCTGAAACTTGTCGCAATGGGGTTGCACCTCTCATGTCTTGAAACTTGTCGCAATGGGGTTGCACCTCTCATGTCCCGGACGTTGTCGCAATAGAGTTGCACGTCTCGTATCTTAAGAAATTTTTGAAATGGGGTTGTGCCTCTCGTGTCTCAAAACCTATCACAATGGGGCTACACCTCTCGTGTCTCAACACTATTCACAATGGGGTTGCATCTCTCGTGTATTGAAACTTGTCACAATGGGTCTCCACCTCTCGTATCTAGGACCTTGTCACAATAGGGATGAACTTCGTGTATCTTCAGAAATTTTCACAATGGGGTTGCACCTTTTGTGTCTCAAAACTTGTCACACACGGTAGGGGACTCATAAATGTGGTTTTAATACTACTTCCATGTCATGCGCAGTAGGTTAGATGGATGAATCATGGTACATATATCACCATTGATCTAGAATATTGTTCAACGAATTGATCTCTACGTGATGTAACGCTATTACTCCAGAGCTTATGTCGTGTGTGATGCAATGTTGTTTCTCCTGGGCTTGTGACCTGCACAATGCAATTCTATTTCTCCTAAGCTTGTGTCCTGCATGATCTTTACGTGATGAAACGTTATTTATCTAAGCTTGTGTCCTGGACGATCTATGTGCGATGTAACATTATTTATCCTGAGCTTGTGTCATGTACGATTTCTAAACAATGCAGTGTTATTTCTTTGATATTGTGTCCTCGCGATGCAGTGTTATTTCTCCTGAGCTTTCATCATGTGCGATCTCTGTGCGATACAACGCTATTTCTATAAGGTTGCGTCGTGCGTGGTCTCTACGTGATGTTGCACTATTTCCTTGAGCTTGTGTCTTTCACACTTTAGACATCAATGACAACCAGGATTCCAACAATCCCCCCCTTTAGTATTGATGACAACATAGTAAAATTGTCTTTCACTATATTATCCCTTTTTTTGAGTTTTATAGCTTGAATTTTACTGCTTGTCCTCCCCCTATGACATCAATGACAGAATCAATCTTTCTTTGCTCCCCCTAACATTATGCTCCCCCTGTATTTGTTCTTCATTTTCTGATGAAGCTTTTATAGTTTAATTAGGGATGGAGATTACTCCTAATTTATGTCTAAGATTTTCAAATGTGCTTCCGGGTAAGGGTTTTGTAAAAATGTCTGTTATTTTTCTTTTGTGTCCACATACTCCTCTTTCACCAATTTTTGAGTAACCTAATATCTGAGGAAATGGTATTTTATTAGGATATATTTTGTTTTAGAGTGCATAAAAATATTATTAGAGATACTTATAGCATTGGTGTTATCACATTTGATAGTGATTGGATGATCATATTTCACTTGTAAATCTTCTAGGGTTTGTTTCATCCATATTACTTGTGTGCATCAAGATGAAATAACATGATATTCTGATTTTGTTGTAGATAATTATATATATGTTTGTTTCTTACTTAGTCATTCTGCCAGACAATTTCATAGGAAGAATTCTCCTCCATTGGTGCTTTTCCTATCATCTATACTATTAGCACCGAAAGTCACACTTTGACTGCTAAAGTGTAAGCTCAACACCCATCAAAATGTAAAAGATAATTTTTTTTTTGAATAGGTGGATAAGAAAGATGGAAAGATAAAGGGAGAGGAAAGAAAATTGCATATTAGTAGGCTACACCAATGGGAAATGGAGTCACAAACATTCTACTCATCGAAGGCACTAAAGATGCTCAACAAAAAACAAGATTATATGTTGATAGGTGGAAGAATGAAGAAGGAAAACATAAGATAGAATTTTCACTAAACAGATATCCTCTCAATTTAATCTACAAATACTTTAATATAAACAATGATTGATGGGCAAAATACAGTAGATCCTTTGTTGCTTAGGGATCCATAAATCATCGGTAGCCTTTGATCCTAAAATCTACAGTATATTCAAATAATAAGATATGTAAACAAAATAATTACAATCTAAAATCACAGATCTCAGGAGTCTCTGATAGCAGTAATGCTTACAATCATAAAATTCCCACAGGCTTACAAATGACCACACACAGGAAAATTGCTTGCTCCTACTCTCTCTAGCCTATCTTGGCTCATGAATCCCATTCTCCAAGAGATATCCCCTTCCTTAAATAGAAAATAGCATCCAAATAATCGTAGGAGGTCGAATCCCATATCCTCCATTGTATTCTAATCCTTGGTGATAGGTGGAAACAATCAAAGAGACAAAAATCCAACAAACTGCTAATTTTCAGGAATTTGTTGGAAGTCATTAATAAATTGTTTCCACCTCATTACATGAGGTTGTTGATGGAGATAAAACTTAGGTGAAGGTGTCCCTTGACATCTAACTGATCATTGATAATAAATTTGAATCCTCCTTGACAGGTGACAACCTCCCAACAAGGCGAATATCAAAACCATGACCACTACAGGAAATTTCGTAGCATCGTTGTAAAACAATTATGCACATTCGGTAGCGCCACTTGTATGTCTAATATATCTCAAACCATAACAAATTTTTAAAAAATGAGAGAGGTTTTTTTTATTTGTTATGTGATTAACAAAAACCTCCTCCGGTTTTCAAAAATACCTTCTCATTTGTTCATAATCCAATTTGTAAGTTAGTCACTCAAAACTAGCAGAAGCGTCCTTGCAAAATAACTCTGCACAATTTGGTCTCTGTCAAAATTTCGGTAGCCCCCGCCTGTGTGTTTGCGTGCAATTTGGTAGCGCCATCATAATTCGCAACTACATAAATTCAACGTTGACAAATTTGGTAGCATCCGACATGAAAATTTATTTGTTAACAACCTATGGAATTCATAGCGCCATCATTACATTGCTTAACAGATTTGGTAGCATTTTAGGTAGTAAAATGGAAGACCATGCTATATAGACAATTCTACAGCGCCATGGTGCTATGGAATGTATGTGCTCTTTTGTATGATGAGACTAATCAAGAACCTTGAGTTGATAGGTTAGAAGCCTGTATATGCATGTAGAGGTTATTTAGTTGCTTATGGAGAGGCAAGCCTCTTCCGACTGCAAATTCTTGTGCTAATATAGGCTCCATGAGGGATAGAGTCCTCCCCATGAGGCTCTAATAAATCTTGTAGTTTCAGTGTCTTATCCTAGGGCTTCTCCCAACCTTTAACCTCTACAATCTGCTTTGATCTGTGACCTTCTACTGAAACTAAATGCAAATGAAAATTGAAACTGACAAAAATTATGAAAATGATGCTTGTCCAACAAGATTATTGCACACACCTACTCTAATTATTGGGAAAATGAAGCATTCAAGTTACATGAAACAACCAATGAAGCCATTTCATAATTTTTTCAACTTTTTGAAGCTTTAAAATGTGCTTCCTTAAGTACCAGAGATAATTCCTACTTGAAGGCACGTCAAAGAAACATTTGGCAATACACTTTTCATTGAAGAAATTAGTGATCCTAGGCTCACTTGTTGCTTGCACACAGGATGCAAATGGATACTGAAAAAAATCATCAATACTTTCCCCTATGACATGGATTTGTTTAAAAGGGAAAAGTATTGCATTAGGTCTTTCCTCCATTGTGCTTGGTTGTTGCATTGCTTGTTGATTTTATGATTCATTCTCAATGCATATGGCCTTGGTCCACTCCTGGTCATGAGGTGTATTAGGAAAAAGGCTTAGTGATGCTTGTCTTTCTTTAATTTTAACCTCTCTCATCTGCTCACATGGAATTTGATCTTGGTTGCTTGATGAAACTGAGCTTGTGTCTTCAAGAGGAATAGGGGGTTGATAGGGCAGTTCATCACAATTAGAAGTGCTTGGGAAACTACATTCTTCTATCTTGTCTTCTGATTACGAGGGATATTCATTATAGCTTGTCTTATCATCCCAATTTCTCAATTTTTCACCTTCTAAACTTAGATTATCATTTTTTTCTTCTTTTTCAGCAACAAAAATATGACATGAGGGTTGAAACAAGCTATTGTTTCTTTGATGGGAAGGGTACTTCTTTGATATAAGGTCTTCAACATAATGTTCATGGAAATAATATTCATAATCATCATACAAAGGTGAATCAATGAGAATTTG
Source organism: Picea engelmannii (assembly GCA_009831015.1). Taxonomy (NCBI): domain Eukaryota; kingdom Viridiplantae; phylum Streptophyta; class Pinopsida; order Pinales; family Pinaceae; genus Picea; species Picea engelmannii. The sequence continues at coordinate 414,316 of ML790213.1, forward strand.
ACTATTAATGGCTGAGGGGATTAGTACAATATCTAGGACAACTAGTTGTTCAGGGAAAACATCCTCATAGTCATCAAAACTTGACAAATCATGGAACATTGGTTCATTAACAATAGGAGGGATTACAACAAAAACTGGTAAGCTATGAATTCGGTCATGACAAGATGCAACACTATCCTCATGATGAAATAACTCTGAACCTAATATGACCTCTTGACTTAAAGAATTGAGAAAAGGAGGAGAAAAAGAAATGATGGATTGCCCATATTGATATTTCTCTTGGGGACCTAGATTTTGACATGAATGATGCATTTGTTCTTCAAATTTAGGAAAATCATTATGAAACACATAATATAAGTCCTTCTCTTTGCAATCATCCCCTTCATCATCACTGCTAGAGGAATCACTTGCAGAATCCTAAATATATGATGCATACCCCTCACAACAATTCTCAAAAAGTATTTTAGTTGAATAAATTATCTTGCAATGAGAATAAAAATCTTCATGAAAGTCCTTGAAAGAGGAAATATAAGAAGTAGGGAGTGTTCTATACCATTGCCTCACATAGCCTTCCAATGAATACATGAACATTTTCATTAATATATCTTCATGATGGATGTGAAGTTGTTGCATCAAAGCATGAAATTCATGAACATGCTCAATAGGGTTTTCATTCTCACCTTCATAAAATCTAGGCAACAGATATTTCCATTCATCAATTTGAGGCACAGGATGTGGATAACCATCTATGGTTGATAAATTGAGTGGGGAAAACCTCTTGGCCAAGATATCCTCCATAGCCATTTAATTTGTCTCATTTCAGTGGAGTCACCAACAGATTCTAAAAAATGGAGTCAGCATGGTGAATGTGCAGTCTTGAAGGTGTCCAACTTCACTTACCATCTAAAGTTGGAGATGTGCAATGTCATTTTCCCCAGGGATGTTTTCAATCTTCTCAAATTCATCCTCAACAACGGTGCCAAAAATGTTAGCACTGAAAGTCACACTTTGACTGCTAAAGTGTAAGCTCATCACCCATCAGAATGTAAAAGATAATTTTTGTTTTGAATAGGTGGATCAGCAAGATGGAGAAAGAAAGAGAGAGGGAAACAAACTACAGATCAATAGGCTACACTAATGGGCAATGGAGTCACAAACATTCTACTCGTCGAAGGCACTAAAGCTGCTCAACAAAAAACAAGATTATACGCTGATAGGTGGAAGAATGAAGAAGAAAAACATAAGATAGAATGTTCACTAAACAAATATCTTCTCAATTTAATGAATCAACAAATACTTGAATATAAACAATGACTGATGGGAAAAATACAGTAGATCCTTTGTTGCTTACGGATCCATAAATCATTGGCAGCCTTTGATCCTCAAATATGCAATATATTCAAATAAGAAGATATATAAACAAAATAATCACAATCTGAAATCACATCTCTCATGAATCTCCAATATCATTAATGCTTACAATCATAAAATGTGCACAAGCTTACAAATGAACACACACAGGAAACTTGTTTGCTCCTACTCTCTCTAGCCTCTCTTGGCTCATGAATCCCCTTCTCCAAGCGATATCTCCTTCCTTAAATAGAAAATAGCATCCAAATAACCTTAGGAAGTCGAATCCCATCTCCTCCATTGTATTCTAAGCCTTGGAGATAGGTGGCAACAATCAAAGAGAGAAAAATCCAACAAACTGCTAATTTTTAGGAATTTGTTGGAAGTCATTAATAAATTGTTTCCACCTCATTGCATGAGGCATTTGATGGAGCTAAAACTTAGGTGCAGGTGTCCCTTGACATATAACTTATCCTTGAGAATCCATTCTAATCCTCCTTGACAGGTGGCAACCTCCCAACAAGGTGAATATCAAAACCGTGACTGCTACAGGAAATTTCGTAGCGTCGTTGTAAAACAGTTATGCACATTAGGTATCTCCACTTGTATGTCTAATATTTCTCAAACCATAACACATTTTGAAAAAGTGAGAGAGGTTTTTGTTATTTGGTATGTGATGAACAAAAAAATCCTCCAGTTTTTAAAACTACTTTCTCATTTTTTCATAATCCAAGTTTTAAGTTAGTCACTCAAAACTGGCAGAAGCGTCCTTGCAAAATAACTCTGCACAATTTGGTCTCTGTCAAAATTTTGGTAGCGCCCGCCTATGTGTCTATGTGCAATTTGGTAGTGCCATCATAATTCGAAGCTACATGACTTCATCATTGACATATTTGGTAGCATCCGACATGAAAATAGATTTTGTAACAACCTATGGAATTCATAGCGCCATCATTACACTGCTTAACAGATTTGGTAGCATTTTAGGTAGTAAAATGGAAGACCATGCTATATAGACAAATTCACAGCGCCATACCACTATGGAATGTTTGTGCTCTTATGTATGATGATACCATTCAAGAACCTTGAGTTGATAAGTTAGAATCCTGTATATGCATGTAGAGGTTATTTAGTTTCTTATGGAGAGGCAAGCCTCTTCTGGTTGCAAATTATTTTGATCACATATACTACCTTCCCAATCTTCATCAGTAGATGCATTCAAAGTAAACTCTTTTTTTTTTGGATACCATAATCCAAAGTATAAGGTATCTTGTATATATCTGAATATCCTTTTTACTACTTTTAAGTGAGTTTCTTTAGGTGTGGATTGAAACCTGCCCACTAGTCCTACAACCTGGATTATGCCAGGTCTTGTTGTTATTGCATAGAGAAGACTTCCAATCATAGATCTATACATAGTCTGGTCTATTTTTTGTGAATCATCATCTAAGCTCAGTTTGCATTCTATGACCATAGGAATAATCATTGGTTTGCAGTCTTCCATTTGGTATTTCTTGATCATTTCTTTGACAAAATTATTTTGGCATATGAATATGCCGTTTTCTATTTGAGTAACTTGTAATCCTAAGAAGAAAGTTAGTTAACCTAGCATAGACATTTCAAACTCTTTCTTCATTTCTGTGGAAAACTGTTTTCTTAGTATAGTCAGGTTACTTCCAAAGATTATATCATCCACATATACCACTACAACAATCATATTTTGTTCTTTAATTTTGATATATAGATTACTATCAGTAGTTCCTCTCTTATATCCTTGTTCCATTCATGAATGCTGATTTGACATCCATCTGATAGATTTTGAATTTTTTGAAACATGCAAATGCTAAAAAAAAATTGATGGCTTCTAATCTTTCTATTGGGGAAAAGGTTTCTCCAAAGTCAATTCCTTCCACTTGGGCATATCCTTGCATACTAGTCTGGCTTTATTTTTTATGATCTAGCCATTTTCATTAAGTTTGTTTTTTAATATCCATTTGGTTCCTACCACATTTTTATCTTTAGGTTTTGGAACCAGTTCCCAACTCTAACTTTTCCCAATTTGATCAAGTTCCTCATTCATTTGTTTTATCCAGTATCACTCTTTCTAGCTTATGAAAAACTTTTGGGTTCTATTACTGAAAGAATTGCCTATTTAGAGTCAAATATGAGTTTCCTTCTTGTTTCTACACCTCAATCTTTATCTCCTATAATCTGATTTTCAGGGTGATTCTTTTGAACTCTTTTTTATGGTGCTTTTGGCAAGGGTGTTTCTTATTCGTCCTTCTCATCATCAATTTGTGATTCATTTTCTTGTAGTTCTTCAGTATCTTATTCATCTTGTGATTCACAATCTTCTTCATCATCATTGGTTCTTCTCCATTCATCAATTTTTGTTTCATCTTGAGATTTGATTTTTCTCAATTTTAGATCATGTATTTTTACATTTTCACTTTCCACTATTTTGTGCAATGTTAGATTATAGCATTTGTAAGCCTTTTTGTTAGGTTAATATCCCAAAAATATACCTTCATCTGATATAGAGTCAAATTTCCCTAGATGATCTTCATCCCTCTTGATGTAACACTTACTTTCAAAGACTCTGAAATGTTTCACAGATGCTTATCTTCCAAAACTCAATTCATAAATGGTTTTCTCATGGCTAGCTCTAAGTTGTGCTTAGTTAAGTATGTGGATTGTTGCATATATTTCATCTCTCCAAAATTTGTCTAGAATCCTGGCTTCATTAAATGTAATGTCCCCACTTTGGGACATCATCACAGGGCAGAGACTTATGATGACCAGAGTAGCCAAATGGATGTTATAGCGAGTACAGGGGTATTTGAGAGGCATTATGGGGTCCATTTGGAATTTATCATCATATTCCATCATTATGATCCATTTCGCACAGGTTGGCTTTGTTTTCGTTTCATTCCGACGATTTCCATGATTTTGACTATTTTGAGCTATAAGTTAATTAAAATCACTGAAGAGGGCATTTGGGGCACATTACTTGGAGGAACCTCTCAGTGTAATAGCTCATTGGAATCGGGAGGAGTAGCACTACAGGATGGGATGGCTAGAAGTGACTTTCAGTGGCCAGGGAAGCCACAAGGAGAGATAAGGAGATTTTAAGAGGTAAAAAGGTTAATTAATTAATTAAAGTGATTTAATTAATTAATTAAATATTGATAAAATGAAATTCACTTTGGAGGGACAAGGTGAGCCAAAAAGTATAAAAGGAAGGCAAGGGCCTCTTCTCATCATTCATGTATGATCTTATTTTGATTTCTGGCTTCTAGCTAGTGAGCCCAATATTGGGGGTTTTGAGGGTTTTGACATAACA
>ML790213.1:426243-473093 GCA_009831015.1 Picea engelmannii
CCCTTGATCACAAGTTTGGATTACACTTAGAATATTAGGCTTAAGATTTTCAACTAGTAAAACATTTCCTGCTTTGTTTTTCTTGTTGCCCAAGGTGATTGTTCCTTTTCCAAGTATTTTAGCAAATACATTATCTCCAAATGTGACACTCCTTTTTCCTTCTTTGTTAGTTTGAGAAATCATGTCATATGTTTGGAGCATCCACTGTCAATGTACCATTGACACTTTTTGTTCTTGGCATACATGGCTACTTTGCATTATATATCTTCCATATGTTTTCCTTTCCATATTTTATTATCTTGAGTGATAAAATAAATTGTTTTTGTGGTTACCCTACATTCATTGGTTTGATGACCATAATTGTTGCACTTCTTACATTTAACATTGAACATTTACGATGGAGAGAATGAATTGTAACTTCTATTCTTCGGATTATTTTTTTTTCTTTTATATTTTGGATTATTTATATGAATTTATGATTTTCCATAAGCCTTGCAATGTACTGATTTATGTCCAAGGTTATTGCAAGAGTAGCAATATCCAAGAAATATGTGTTGATATCTCTTACGAGGATTTCTTCTTGCCATTATACTCCATTTTCCTTCTTTCTCTTTTGTGGGAGGTGCAAACTTCAACTTATTATGAACAATCTTTAATGATTCCTTCTTCATATTGTTATTTTCAATTTTTAAGGTGCTCTTAAGAGAATATGCATAACTAATTTGCCTTTTGTATGTCTTTTGTGTTGCAGAGGTTGATTTTTTATCATACCCAAGTCTTGTCTTATCCTTTGGTGATCTTTGACTATTCAGAATGTCATCCAATATTTTTGAACTATTTTCAAATCTTGAGTGATTCTTTCCTTTCTCAAGTTCCTTTTTCAAAAGGACAATTTTATCTTCTCTCTTCTCACAGTCTTGTTGTTTTTCATTAAGTTGTTCAGTTAAGATCTCTTCTATTATTTTTTCTTCTTGGAGTTGAGTCTTCAAGTCAATGATGATTTGTTCATTTTCCTTGACTTTTTTTTGTGATTTCTCTTTCTCTTGATTTATGTGCTTCCTCAAACTCTAGTAACTATCCTTTTAGTGACTTAGTCTTCTTTTTATATTGTCTGAGTACTTTCAGAGAACTGAGTAATTCTGCTTAAAGATCTACTTAACCTTCCTCTTCAGAGTCTTCATCCATACCAAAATTATTTTTACTAGGATTATCATGTTTCTCTATACCCATAAATATATGCTCAGATTCTTCTTATTCTCCTTCACTTTCTTCAGATGAGTTGTTTTCTTATTTGGTGTAGAAGGTCGTCTTATTTTTGTGGACTTTCTTCTTGTTTTTAGTTTTTCTCTTCTTGTACTCTTTGTAATTTTCTCCACCATCACTTTCTTCTTGTTTTGGATAAGGACATTTGTTGGAAAAATGTCCAACTTTGCCATAGTTAAAACATTTAAGAGGTAGTTTTCCTTTGAATTTACCAGTTCCTTTCTTAAGTTTTTTCATGAATTTTTCTACTTATTCATCAGATATCTCTGATTGATCTTCATTGAACACCTACTCCTGATTATTTTTAGTTTTTCTTTCTTTAAAGGTCGTTTCCCCTTTAGATGGACTTTCTTTCCCTATCCTCATCTCATAGGATATGAGGATTCCATGGAGCTCATCCATAGTGATTTTTTCAAGGTTGTCTCAATCCTCTAAGGTTGACATATTGTCATCATATCGCATAGGAAATTATCTCAACACTTTCTGAGAAATACATTTATCTTCTATTTTTTCTCCCAATTCTTTGACTGAGTTGACTATCTCGTCTACTCTCTGAAGATATTCTGCAATATTTTCTTCTTCCTTCATCTTTATATTTTCAAACTATGCTTTGATTGTTTGAATTTTGGATTGTTTTACCTTGCCATCTCCTTCATAAATAACTTTAATTTTGTCCCATAATTCTTTGGTTGATTTGTAGTGCATTACTTTTACAAATACATTTATGGATAATCCACTTAAAATGGCATTAACAACTCTTGGATTTTCATTGCATAACTTCTTTGCGGTAGCATCAGTTGGTGGGGAAGATGGTACAATGTAGCCATCTTCTACAGATTGCCAAATATCAAATCCAAGTGCCATCAAATGACTCTTCATCCTTATTCTCCAAAAAGCGTAGTCATCTCCTTTGAACAATGGTGTTATTTTAGATGATATTCCTTGTTGTTGATCCATTGGATTCTTCATGATCTAGCTTCTAGTGGTTATACTGTGGTGAACGAACTTGGCTATGATACCAATTGTTGGAAATACTAAGAGGGGGGGTGAATCAATATTACCTTTTATCCAATTAGTAGTTGTTTTCAAAAAAATTTCAACCACAACAATAAATTAACAATGAATTAAAATTAATTAATTAATTATCATTCATAAGAATTACAATGTATGTATAACAACAAGTTGTGATTGTGAAGAACATCAATCATTTTTAGAGGACCAACTCTAGGAGACACAAATTCCCTTCCTTTTATGAGAACCTACTCAAGGAAGCTGCAACTTGTTGTTACTTCAAGCACCAACTTGAAAGGAGGATCCAACCCCCTAAATTTTTCAAGCACAAACTTGAAAGGAGGCATCAACCCCCTAGATGTTTCAGGATTCTATTTGAAGAGGACTACAGTCCTTCCTAACTCCTCCCTTCCACCCTCACTGCGTAGTTTTTATTTTCTCTCATATATTCTAATGACTCTGCTTTAGGTATACTCAGATATCTCCTGAGTCACACTTTCATTGTTCATTCTGATGGGTTTATATATCTTATCAAGCGATGTGCATCACTGAACCATTGTGTCTCTTCAATGAATCAATGTGACTCTTCATTAACAATAGATTGTTATTGAAATTAACTTGAATTGAATTCAAAAGCCCTTTAAATTAATTAATTTTAATTCTTTATTATATCAATCTTCCTTATGGAATGATCAATCTAATAAATCCTTCAAAAAATGACTAAGACTGTCAATTTCCTCATTACACAAAGCTCTAGTTTTTTCGAAACGCTGCTACCATTGGATCACGATCAGGATTCAATCTTGATCTTTCATTTCCACACCTCATTGTCTTGGGCACCTAGGCGCTTCCTTCAACCCATTTCCATGGAATTTGACTTAGGGAAAGAATCGTGGCTTGAGTCGCAATGAGGCTTTGCCTTTCGCGTCTCGAAACTTGTCACAATGGTCCTATGTCTTTCATGTCTCGGGCCTTGTTGAAATGGGGTTGTTCCTCTCATGTATCGGAACTTGTCGCAATGGGGCTATGCCTCTTGTGTCTCAAAACTTGTTGCAATGGGGTTGCGCCTCTCATATCTTTGGAACTTATCATAATGGGATTTTCCCCTCGTGTCTCAAAACTTGTCACAATGGGGTTGCGCCTCTTGTATCTCAGAACTTGTCTCAATGGGGTTGCACATATCGTGTCTTGAAACTTGTCACAATGGGGTTGCGCCTCTCATGTCTCAAACCTTTTCACAATAGGGTTTCACCTCTCATATCTTCGAAACTTGTTGCAATGGGGTTGCACCTATCATATCTCGAAATTTTTCACATGCGGTAGGGGACTCAACAATGTGGTTTTAATACTATTTCCATGTCACGCGCAATACGTTAGATGGATGAAGTGTGGTACATATATCACCATTTATCTAGAATATTGTTCAATGACTTGATCTCTACGCAATGCAACATTATTTCTCCTGAGCTTGCATCTTGCGCAATCTCTTCTATATGCAACGTTATTTCTCCTGGGCTTATGACTTGCGCGATCTCTGCGTGATGCAATGCTTTTTCTCCTAATCTTGTGTCCTGCGGGATGCAGCACTATTTATCTGAGCTTGTGTCATGTGGGATGTAACGTTATTTCTCCTGAGCTTGTGTCCTACGTGATGCAGTGTTATTTCTACGAGCTTGTTGTAGATTTTAACCTTGTAAAATTATTTACTGCAAATATATTTTCAGTAAAAGAACAGAAAAGATACAATGGAAAATACACACATTACGTAGATATTTTTTCCCTGGAAACCCAAACTGGGAAAACCAACATATTCTATAATCATTCGCATCATACATTGTTTACAATACAATATACATATAGGAGCCAACGACATCCAAAACCCTAACCCAATGACATGGATTAGTCAACAACCCTAATTCCTTAACTAGAAATAGAAAACCATTGGAAAAAAGCCATGTGCCAAAAAATCGCCCAACAATGGACATGAAAATCGAGGCGACATGAAAAATGAGGCAAAAATGCCACACATTTCCCGAGGAAAACAATTTCTCAACACATAGAACATACCTAACACTTGTATCTTACATGATTCTATGAGGTTGTGTCCTACACGATTCAAGGTTATTTCTCTGACAACTAGACTTCCAATAGGAATTACAACAAAGCATTGATAACACATAGGGGTGGTGAATACATTTCAAATGACTTCATAAGATTTTGCAAATACCATGGAATTCACAAACAATTTACCACAAGGTATACCCCTCAACAAAAGGAGTATCTCAAAGAAAAAATAGAACAATCATGGAAATGGCAAGGAGCATGTTAAAAGAAAGAAAACAATCAAATGAATATGGATCCGAAGTTGTAGCATGTGCAACATATGTTATGGATAGGTGTCCTATTAAAAGTGTCATCAATATGATTCTGGAAGAAGCGTGGAGTGGAAAAAAACATAATGTTTCTCACATGAGAGTATTTGGATGTGTAACATATGCACATGTCCTGGGTGAATTAAGAAGAAAATTAGATAACAAAGGAGAAAAATGGATATTTGTGGGATATAGTGATGAATCAAAGGCATACAAATTGTATAATCCAATAACCAAAAAATTCATAATTAACAGAGATGCACAGTTCATAGAAGATGAATCGTGGGATGGAAGTTTGGATAAAAAAATCAATATTGCAACGAACTTACCACAACAAGAAAAATAATGTTTTATACTGATAGGTACTCCTACAAATATGACTCCTTCCACACCCATTCAAGATCAACCAAGTGGTCAAACGACACCTTCATGAAGGATAAGAAAAACTCCACACACTCAAGCAAATACTCTATCAAATGTGGAGCAAACACCATCTCAAATTGGTACTCTTGGTGTTGGACCATCAAGTCCACATTATACAAGTTCAAGTGATATGTCAAACCCCACACCGACAAGCTACAAGGATGGATGTTTGTTGTTAGTCTTATTTCAAGGTTCATGGAGTCTCCAAAAGTTTCTCATTGGTAAGCAAGGAAAATAATTTTGAAATATGTTAGTGCAACAAGGAACTATGTAATACTCTACTCAAGGTCAAGTAACTTCAAGTTGATAGGATACATTGATAGTGATTGTGCAGGAAGTATAGATGATAGAAAGAGCACTTCCAATTATGTTTTCCATTTTGGATCAAGTGTAGTATCTTGGGCTTCAAAGAAACAACCAATTTTCACTCTTTCATCTACTAAAGTAGAGTATACATAACAGTTACAGGGTTAGCGTGTTAGGCAATATGGATGAGAACAATGATGAAATAATTGATGCATGAACAAGAAGAAGCAACAAAGATCTATTGTGACAACAAAACAACTATACCATTTTCAAAGAACCCAATTTTTCACAAAAAAAGTAAACATATTGACACAAGGTATCACTTCATTAGGGAGTTAATCAACAATGGAGAAATCTTTTTGGGACATTGCAGGTTAGAAGAACAATTTGCAAACATCTTCACCAAATCACTAGGAAAGTAAAGATTTGTACATCAAAGAGATGACTTGGGTATCATAGATGGCAGTTGTGATTAAGGGGGAGTCCTGAAATTAATTACACATGCCCTCATTTAATTCTCCGTAGACTCTTCTTATCTCCTAGCCATCAACATGCTATGTCAATCCTTTCAAGCATGAGAATTTTCATTTTCTCCAGATCTTTCCATTTTACTTTTGCCTCTAGCGAATGTATACATGACTCTCTTAAATGTAAAATTTAATTGCAATTAATATTTATATTCTTCGTGTATCCTTTTGTTGGGCATATATGAATAGAAGAGAGGGTAGGTAGTTTTAGAATACAACATATGTAAAAAAGAAAACATCAGTTGTAGCAACATCATGTTGAGAAGCAGTGAAGAGTTTCTAATTTTCTTCATTTTTGGTGAATGTGATGAAAGAGCAATAACTCTATATACATGTTTATGCAATCAAAGTGTGGGATATTTATAATATATGAAATATAAATCATTTTACTCTCTTTTCTTGTATTTTATGTATGTTATGTCCACTCTCTTTTTTTCTTTCTAGTCTTCTTTGTCTCTTCCCTTCAAAAACAACCTTCCCCATAATTCTTTCTTTCTTTCTTAACCATGACATCTAACCTCACCCATCATAAACTTGTTTGTTAACACTTATGCATGGTTCTCACTCTATGTACTAACATAAAAATTCACAAATAGAAAACAAAATAAAAATTCACAAATAGAAAACAATTTTTCTCATTTTACAATGTCAGCTCCATGCATGATGCTAACTCTATGCACTAACATAAAAATTAGCAAATACAAAACAAATTTGCTTGAACTTCAATAGATACAACAAAACTAGGCTTAGAATTTGATTTCTTACATGAAATTTTTTTGTTTGAAATTTTTTGGTTTCAAAAACACATTTGATCATATAATTAATTTTGAAAAATAAAAAATTATTTTTAATATGAAAACATATTTATTTTTAAAAGTTATATAAATTCCCAATTCAATATATGTTTCCATAATATAATTAATTTCACAAATTGTTTGTAAGTTAGAATGAATACATCGTTATTGTCTTCATAATTGCATTGCATGAATTAGGTGTAAGTTGGAAAGAGTCCATCATTCTTGTTTTTATTGGAAATTCAATGACTTTTTAATTTCTTTTAATGGAATAATGATTTCAATAATTTATTATAACTTAATTTGGTCTAGAATCAATTTACAAGATGTAAACCTTTAGAAGGGATGATATTAACAATAAGACATGTTCAAAACTAACTCCTTTGAAAACATTGACTATCACAACCAACATCGATGCATTATCACGTTTTAAGAAATTGCAAAAAAGAACAATTAGTATTTATCATATTAAATTTGTTGTAAATATTAAAGTTTTCAATAAACATAAATGGAAAATTTGGGACGTTACTTATAACACATTATTAAGAGTACGAAGTAAAAATTACGATGGAGCTTTACGTTACTTATAACACATTATTAAGAGTAAGAAGTAAAAATTACGATGGCGCTTTACAATCGTGAAGTGTCAAAAACTATTGAAATTTTCAAAAGCAATGAGATAATAGGCATAGATGATTTTAGGGGCTAAATTTCGTTCATGGACTAATTTTTCATGGTTTTCCCAAGAAAATATTAGCCATTTTAAAAATAATTCGCCCAAATTTTATAGGATAGAATTATTTTACCTTAAAAATCGTCAAAAATTTATACAAACTATATAAAATCCTTAGAAATTTGAATATTTTTACAAAAATATCGCCAAACATTTATAGTTGGCATATGAAGGATTAGTAAGATTCGCCAAGGTTTCTAACTTTTAAAATAAATTTTCATCCTTAAAATCATCCCTGATAATAGGACATTGATCCTCATTTTGAGGATCTTTGTGAGTTTTACGTTTAATACATTTGTATATTAATATAACAGAAGAAAAAACGACGATGTAAATTTGCTGAAGAAATTAAATGAAAGATAGTAAAAGAAATTTAACCGTAATTACGGTGAAGTTGTTAAAATGGGAGAGTAGAGTGATATAAACAAATATTCTATTGCTTACAATATCAATACAATAGACTCTATTATATAGAGTGTACAGGTTGTTATCAGATCTAACTTATTCTAAAGATAACTGGGGAGGTTGAGAGAATATCTCAACCACACACCAAACAAGGATCTCACAAATCCAACTCTCTAACAACCTCTTAATAATAGGATCACACAACTCACGTAGAGATTAACTCTACCTCTCAATACATTAGCAAGTATATTAGATAAGTAGGAATTATATGTTCCAACACTCTCCCTTAATGACTACTTATCTAAATATCTTTGTGGTCATATCTCCATCATTGTCCGGGCTTTAATCTTTTGAACTTTCTTCTGCTTCAACCTGTACCTGCATCTGATTATTGAGGTCCATATAAAAAACAATCCATCTACCGAGATACATGTGTACCATCCACTGTACTCGTTAGTTCTCTAGGAAAGCTTTTCATCTACATGGTTCATCAATGTTAAACTCTCCCTTAAACATAACTTGGTCCCTTATACTCTGAGATTATTCCATCTCACATTCCCCCCTTAATCGAAGACTCAAATTCTTCGATTCAACATCAAGCTAGCATACGAATACACCTGCCACCCTCGTACCTACCCTAGTGGTTAATTCCACAACTTGATACAACAACCTCTCTGCCTATGAGAGAGTATCACATCCTGTGATCACATGCGCTTATGCGCTACAACACATATGCATGTTTATGCCTTACTAACAGGGCTTACAACAAACCTGGGGAATTTAGTTTGCCTATGATTAAGCATTACAATTTGGACCATAACCTGGGGTGTCGGGTACAAGTGATCATGAACCCCTTACAACATTCAATCGGGGACATAAATATCAACAATACTCTCACCAATCACATGCCCAATATTACAAGCCCATTACATATGTCCATTTACATCTCATCATCATTCTTGAAAAAGACACACATATAACCACTTCACACAACTTGAATAAAATAAATACTCACAACTTCAAACAAAAAATATCACTCACAACTCAATCTCTCTTTTGTGACTTGATTTGGAGGATATGTGAGTCTGACGGAATGAGCACGTACACCTCACTTCATTTCTCTATAACACCTCCATGTAATCTGTAGAAGAACTTCTTGAACATTCTCTTCGGCAACACTGTACCAACATCCACGTCCATGTCCACCAAGACTGCACCTAAATCTACACACGGTGCCCCTGCATCTCTACGATGACAGATCACATGGATTCTCCACGTCAATAGTTTTGGGAGAGATTCCTCTTCTTCAGAACGACTCAATCTCTGTGCAACATGTCAAACACACAGCCTGGAGTTCCAACAACAACATGAACTCCACTCATGAGAATACACTGATCATCAAGAACATTGGTTCCACCTACGTAGGCATGAACTTTAACCTGCAAGTAATCCCCGAGAATTTCCATGTACCATTACTCTTAGGATAAGATGGATACCGCAGCTCTCCTGCAGGAATCAGGGTGCAGATTCCTGATCTGCATCGGGATCTCTTCTCTGAACCATCATTACTCCAGGCCTCACCTCCCAATCAATGGAATCTGCCACATCCTTGGTTGCACTCCCACTCATTTCCATTGGAGCCTTAGGCACGACCGCCTGCTTCATCCTCATTCGCATCATTGCATCAATCAATCCTCTTTAAAAATAAATAAAAGCTATAATGAATGTCTTGTAGAAATCCTTCGAATCTATACAGGCCCAACAACTAGTAAATGAATACCCGGATCCCTAAATCACATTCACCGCACAACGCAATTCACTCACTGGTACGATCCTCTTGATCGTATACTGACAGAGAGTGTTAAAGAAGTGTCATGCCCTGCCAAAATGACACATACGCAAACTTCTCGCAACAACGTTTCAGATTACAAGAACCGATGCTTGTCTCGGGATTTCATGAACACAGACAACAAGTCCGGGCAGCTTGTAATCAGATCTGGCGCTTATAAATTGTTTCCTCCGGGAGAAAATGATCTCCACTTCTTCCACGCAAGCTGCTCCACGCTCAACCACGTCTACTTCCTCAAACCAGTCGCACGCCACGCTAACACCAGTCACATTGATAAAATGAGATAGACAGGAAAAGTTCCAAGTTAACAGGAACAGTGTTGCAATAGCACACCAAGATTACAATATGACCATCTCATCAACACACTCCGATGAACAAAATTATCTACTCTACTCTCCACATATTTCTGGGCACTCCCGTTAAAATATAAACAAATATTCTATTGCTTACAATATCAATACAATGGACTCTATTATATAGAGTGTAGAAGTTGTTATCAGATCTAACTTATTCTAAAGATAATTGGGGAGGTTGAGAAAATATCTCAACCACACACCAAACAAGGATCTCACAAATCCAACTCTTTAACAACCTCTTAATAATAGGATCACACAACTCAAATAGAGATTAACTCTACCTCTCAATACATTAGCAAATATATTAGATAAGTAAAAATTATATATTCCAACAAAACTTAAATTTCAGCCGTGAAGAAAAGGAAACGAAACAACTCAAGTCATGTATAAAAAATGTAAGTTTTGGCAGAAGTGATAAGCAGTGGGATTCAAGTGCCCCTCTTCCTATTGGTAGAAGCATGAGAGCGATGACGGTGATATCCAGATTGTTGTGGCTGTTCCTTTTCTGTTTTGGAGAAGAAGCCAAAGATGCCACCACCGCGATTCCACCTGCCTCCCGCATGGCCAAAGCACACAGGCACATTCACCACTGGACTCAC
Source organism: Picea engelmannii (assembly GCA_009831015.1). Lineage (NCBI taxonomy): Eukaryota > Viridiplantae > Streptophyta > Pinopsida > Pinales > Pinaceae > Picea > Picea engelmannii. The sequence goes on from ML790213.1 coordinate 436,882, forward strand.
CCTCACTCCTCCTCCCACGGAGTTGTTGGCCTTCGGTAGGAAGTATCCCTCCGCCATCGGCTTTCCGGGTGGTGGGGAATTCAAGCTGGCAGCTTTTGCAGCGGTACTACTGGACCTCTCCGAGTTTCGAACCGTCAACTTCCCTTTCCCACTAACCCTTCCGGAACTCCGTTGACCGATCATACCCGCTCTCATTCTCGATGCTGGAAGTCCAGGACAGCCTAATTTGTCTCTGCCAGCCGTATATTGTTTGGCCTTCGTTTCTGTTTTGCCCTCCCCAGCCTCAAACCTGGGCTTCAACTGACCAGGGAACCGGCGCTCAGGTTGGACTTTATTGCTTATGCTCCATGCCTCCAAGGGTTTCGAACCTTCGACTAGGCTGGGAAGAATCTCTATTTCCTTAGAAGGGCACCCAGATGTTGCCGCCTTGTATTTACGTTCTGCTGTAGAGTGACTTCTGGAAAATGGTAAGGAGCGAATTAAACTGTTTCCCTTCATTTCCTCCCCCGTTCTGCAACTCATTGAAAATGACCACGAAGATTTCGTGGAAGAAGGTTGCTGCTTCAAATTATTACCCAATTGATCAACTACTTTATATGATGTTCTTCTGTTATCTGCACAATCATTCTCCCGGTTGCTCAGCTTAAGCATCGTTTCCTTCCACTTATTAGGAGGCTTATGACGTAAGGATTTGGAAGCAACATTTCGCCACCAGCTGCTTGTTATCTTTGAAGGAGGAGAGGAGGTGGATCGAACCGTTGATTGGCACCGTAAGCTCTCAAGACTGACGTGACGTCGGGCGATGGTCACAGGTTGGGCTTCAACAGGACCGTGAATTACAGGCAGAATTTTGCCATCCAGAAACAATTCCTCGGCAACAGCTAGATGGCTTTCTCCCGTAATTGAATTCCGGCCACCATTATTATTATTACTTATAACACAAAACTCAAAGTCGGTGTCGTAACTAGCATCTGCTACAGCTTCTCTTTTTCCTTTCTCCGGTGAAAGCCTATCGGTCTGCGAGAGATTGCGAGAGAATGAAATTCTAGGGCTCTGCCAGTCGTTTGTAGTCCTTTCCGTCTCCGCCTGCGGGAAATCTAAAGGAAATGAAATTCGAGGACTCTGCCAACCGTTTCCAATCTGCAAGGAGGCCGCCATTGCGCTTTTAACTGATCACAGTTCTTCAAACTCGGCTCCCGGCGCATTTACGAACGAAATAAATGCTTTATGAATGAATCAAAGCAAATATATGTCACCGCCGCCAATTTTCCAGATGAAGCACTGGACCGCTCACCCTTCAATCGAAAACTCGAAGAGTTCACCATTCTACGCGTCAACATTACCAAATCAGTACAGAGTTCATGTTTAAGGTCAAATATTCGAATATATTTGCTAACTTAAAAAATATGTCGAAAGTACGATTGCAATTTGGCGAAAGCCCACAAATTCAGCACAAATTNCTCCTCCCACGGAGTTGTTGGCCTTCGGTAGGAAGTATCCCTCCGCCATCGGCTTTCCGGGTGGTGGGGAATTCAAGCTGGCAGCTTTTGCAGCGGTACTACTGGACCTCTCCGAGTTTCGAACCGTCAACTTCCCTTTCCCACTAACCCTTCCGGAACTCCGTTGACCGATCATACCCGCTCTCATTCTCGATGCTGGAAGTCCAGGACAGCCTAATTTGTCTCTGCCAGCCGTATATTGTTTGGCCTTCGTTTCTGTTTTGCCCTCCCCAGCCTCAAACCTGGGCTTCAACTGACCAGGGAACCGGCGCTCAGGTTGGACTTTATTGCTTATGCTCCATGCCTCCAAGGGTTTCGAACCTTCGACTAGGCTGGGAAGAATCTCTATTTCCTTAGAAGGGCACCCAGATGTTGCCGCCTTGTATTTACGTTCTGCTGTAGAGTGACTTCTGGAAAATGGTAAGGAGCGAATTAAACTGTTTCCCTTCATTTCCTCCCCCGTTCTGCAACTCATTGAAAATGACCACGAAGATTTCGTGGAAGAAGGTTGCTGCTTCAAATTATTACCCAATTGATCAACTACTTTATATGATGTTCTTCTGTTATCTGCACAATCATTCTCCCGGTTGCTCAGCTTAAGCATCGTTTCCTTCCACTTATTAGGAGGCTTATGACGTAAGGATTTGGAAGCAACATTTCGCCACCAGCTGCTTGTTATCTTTGAAGGAGGAGAGGAGGTGGATCGAACCGTTGATTGGCACCGTAAGCTCTCAAGACTGACGTGACGTCGGGCGATGGTCACAGGTTGGGCTTCAACAGGACCGTGAATTACAGGCAGAATTTTGCCATCCAGAAACAATTCCTCGGCAACAGCTAGATGGCTTTCTCCCGTAATTGAATTCCGGCCACCATTATTATTATTACTTATAACACAAAACTCAAAGTCGGTGTCGTAACTAGCATCTGCTACAGCTTCTCTTTTTCCTTTCTCCGGTGAAAGCCTATCGGTCTGCGAGAGATTGCGAGAGAATGAAATTCTAGGGCTCTGCCAGTCGTTTGTAGTCCTTTCCGTCTCCGCCTGCGGGAAATCTAAAGGAAATGAAATTCGAGGACTCTGCCAACCGTTTCCAATCTGCAAGGAGGCCGCCATTGCGCTTTTAACTGATCACAGTTCTTCAAACTCGGCTCCCGGCGCATTTACGAACGAAATAAATGCTTTATGAATGAATCAAAGCAAATATATGTCACCGCCGCCAATTTTCCAGATGAAGCACTGGACCGCTCACCCTTCAATCGAAAACTCGAAGAGTTCACCATTCTACGCGTCAACATTACCAAATCAGTACAGAGTTCATGTTTAAGGTCAAATATTCGAATATATTTGCTAACTTAAAAAATATGTCGAAAGTACGATTGCAATTTGGCGAAAGCCCACAAATTCAGCACAAATTCAGCACAAATTAAGCCAGCTACGGCAAAAGAATATGCTGCAATAAAACGCAATTGTGGCATTCAGTGGCAGAGCTGAAAGCTTTAAAAGTCACCATGGAAGGCATTTTTTCACTCCGCGTTCAGGCGCGTTGTGCTTTAATATTTTAATAACAAAAGCTTCATGGTTTAAGAATTTGGGGACATGAAAGCTGAAAACTCCATGGAAACGAACGTAAAATTCTTAAAAAACAGACTCTTCTCATTATTAGGAGAAGCCCACCCAGAACTGCAAAATGTGCGATAGACTATTTACATACCAAAACGACATGATCGAGAAGAAAAGAAGTCCATTTTTTCAGCTGTTGTGATGCGTAATGTGCAGTTTAGTTGATTGGCATCCATCTATCCATCTTATTCTGCAAATCTGATCTGCATAAATGGTCCAAGGCGTTCGGATTGCCCAGTTCCACCATTCAGTTACCATCAACTTGAATTTTAAACTTTATTCGGAATTGAAGCATTTATCGACAACTCCGTGTATAACTTGCGTGCCAAACCGCGTTCAAGACATTTTCGACGGCGGGGCGAGTGCCCCTTATCCCACGCTGCTGGGGAGTCCCCATCTTCGGGAAACTGCCGACATTTCGACGGACGTCCCGTGAGTCGTACTGACGTCGGTGCCATCACCATCTACATCGGAATGAACGACGGGTGAATGTAGTGGATATCATTGCCTTTCTAGAAAACAAAAAAATGACTGGTTCTCCTTTTTGCAAAGCTTGCCTTATTTTTTTTTTATTTTTTTTTTTACGTTGGAATTAAACTTGTATCAAATTTAAATCCAAGATTTTGCTTCGTAGAAGAATGCGAGACTGTAACATTTCTCTCTTATATAGAATTATAAGAATTTAATGTTGGAGAATAATGGCTAAGTGTCATGATTAGTATCTGGTTTGAGTTTGTTAAGGAGAGTTGAGATATTATCTCAACTATTTAGATTGTGTATTTAAGATAGCTATTTATCTTAAACTATTTGTAATTGTATTTATACGCAATGAAAAACAGTTTTTATGTGTATCTTGATTTGTAATTGTTAATGCTATTTTGTTAGCTTTTCTAGAAGTTATTTTTAATTACGCCGAAAACACCTATTGACAATGGGCACAATTAATGATCTTTTAACCTTATTTAACCTTACACCCTAATATGAAGGCTATGCATTGAAGATGTTGGCATATTCTTAGTCGTCCTCCAAAATCAATGGGTCAGATTTATTGTTCATAACTTTCTTGCATTTATCAAAGCATCAGTTAACATGTTTACTTTTTAACATTTACCTAATCACATTAAAAAATTACTGTAAGAATATGTAATTTCCACACGTTCCATTTATCAACCTAATGCAGCCAAACTTTCAGATTACCACAAACGGATTACCACAGACGTTTTATATTGGGACACACGTTCTCAGCCAATACCTTTCGGCTTTCTCAACCGCGAATTAGAGGCTATGCTAGTATAGCAATTGTCTAAACGTTTTAAGAGTTCTGGCTTCTTTTATGATATTTTTAGGTCATATATGCTTTAAATTGGGATTCCATTTTTTTATCCAAAAATACAATTTAAACAGTTAGATATATATAGAATACATTCCAGATCTTAATAAAAATAAAACTCAGAGAAGTTTGTGAAATGTATAAGGTAGGAAAATGTGGTTCTTCTATCCACTTCTTTTAGTTAATGGCATTCAACATTTTGTTTGAAAAATGCATTAACATTTAGATAGAGAAAATTTATAAAATTTAATGAAATTAAAATACAAAATTATTTTAAATACTTAACAAATATTATGAATGCAACATAGATCATTATAAACAAGTGAAATTAGTAGCAAAATTGCTTATATATCTCTCTTAAAAATATTCAATATAATAATTTTATATAATCCAAAACTAAAAATTAAAGTAATTATAAAACATTTGAAATTTATAATAATACATATTTGTATATAACTTTAAAAAAATATATAACCTTAAAAAAACAATGGTTATTCCATATCTTTAAAAATGAAAAATAAAATTTGATCATCTTATTGGATAATAGATTTGAAGTCTTATTGCCAGCTTTGCTATTCTCAATGTTTTAAATGTTTAGATATCCAAAGTGTTGGGCATCACTCTTTTTTATTTTTTATTTTTTTTATTGAAATGTTTAAATATCGAAAGTTTTGAGCATTGACACTCTTTTTGAGGTACTTGAATATGCCTAACAACTTAAATGTTTGCATAGCACAAGGCCCTTAAACAGGCCTGACAACCTTAAATATTTACTTAAATAGCTCTGTCACGGTACATTTTTCCTCGAATTTTTTCATATAATGTTGCAGTGAATTTGGACTATATTGTTGTCCACCGCCACTCACATAGCCATCATATGTTTCATACTTCTTCTATGCTTGGAATGCAATTTAGGCATCATTGAAGATACATATATTGTTTACTGGTTCACTGGTTGTTGCTTGTTCGTTGGACTCGTCGATTGTTGTTCATTGTTGTTTGGTTCAACTTTGCAAGGTTGAGGTCCTGCACCTACAGTTGGACATGTTTGTGCTTGCTTCTTGCTTTTGTTTGCTTCAACTTTGCAAGGTTGGGGTCCTGCACCCGCAGTTGGAGTTGCTTTCTCACTTTGCAGGGTTGAGGTCCTGCACCCGCAATTAGATCTGCGATTATGTCATTCATCATTGACGAGTAAGTTTCAATACCATAGTCTCATTTGTATTTGTTGTTTGTTGTTTGTTGTTTACAGTTTGCAAGTAAGAATGTTTAAGTATTTCCACTGCCACGGTCATCATATGTTTCATATTTCTTCTACGCTTGGAATGCAATTTAGTCATCATTGAAGATACATATATTCTTTATTGGTTCATTGGTTGTTTCTTGTTCACTGGTTTGTTATTTGTTGCTTCTTTTTGTTTGGTTCAATTTTTACAGGGTTGGAATCCTGCACCTACGGTTGGACCTGTTCATTCTTGTTCACTGGTTTGTTGCCTGTTGCTTGCTTTTGTTTTCTTCGACTTTGCAAGGTTGGGGTCCTGTGCCGTCAGTTGGAGATTTGTTTTGCAGTTTCCAGGGTCTAGGTCCTACACGAGGTAAGAATGTTTAACTATTTATTCATCGTTCTTGTCCTCCAGACTTTCTTTCTCTTAAATTTTCCTCCGATTTTTTTCCCCAGGCTCTACACCATGTGCATGCCAATGTCGCCTGCAAAACTCCGGCTGTCATTTTTTCTAGCATTACAAATCCCAGTCCTTTTCCGTATGTGACGAAGTGGAAATCTAGTGCTTCAATTGAATAAGGAATTCTTTAGCCTTCGCACCTTGCCCTCAATGATATTTCCAACTTTCCCAGGAATGAGTACCTACCTATCCCGTATGGGAATCAAACCCGTGTCTTTCACATGAAAAAGACAATGTGAAGCTTGTTGCCTTTGCAAGATGTTCTTGTAGAAGAAAACTGTAGGTAGGTGTAGAAGGGTTAGGTATGGTGAAACAATAGCTAAGATGCAACAAAATTGCACACCATTTCAAGGCATTCTCCATCTTTGTCGGTGACATTTTTTCATTAAGCTATAAAGAAAACAAGTTCGAAGACCTGGAATGTGAATCCTGGGTATTTCTAGGACCTGTTATTGCATTTTGGAGGGTTGAGATTTTGCACTCTCAATTGGACCTGTGATTCCATCGTTTATCACTTACAAGTAAGTTTCGATACCATAGTTTCATTTGTATTCGTTCTTTGCTCACTGGTTTGTTGCTTGCTGCTTTCTTTTGTTTGCTTTGACTTTGCCAGGTTGGGGTCCTGTGCTGTTAGTTGGAGCTGTTTCTTGCACTTTCCAGGGTTTAGGTCCTGCACCAGGTAAGAATGTTTAAGTATTTATTCATTGTTCTTATCTTGTAGACTTTCCTACTTTTAATTTTTCCTCCGATTTTTTCCCCAGGCTCTGCACCATGTGCATGCCAATGTCGTGTGCACAACTCCGATTGTCATTTTGTCTAGCATTAAAAATCTCGGTCCTTTGTCGTGTGTGACGAAGTGTAAATCTAACGCCTCAATTGAATAAGGAATTATTTAGCCTTCACACATTGCCCTGAATAATATTCCCATCTTTTCCGGGAATGAGTACCTACCTATACCGTATGGGAATCGAACCCATGTCTTTCACATGAAAAAAATGATGTATGGTGCAACACAATTCCTATTCAATTGTGTTGCACAATTCCATGATTTAGGAATTTGCAAATTTAGTAGGTATGGTGCAACACAATTCCATGTCTTCCTACATAATAACTTATCTTCATGCCAACTGTGTTTTATGTGCTACTACATTGAAATAAATAGAACTGCATTTATTTTTTTACATGTCTTTCTACGTATCAACTTACCTTCATGTCCATTGCATTTTCTGCAGTACTACATTTAAAGAAACAGATTAGTTGGACAAGAGGATGAAATCGTATATGGCACAACAGAGAAAGCTGAAGTACAATATTCGAAAAGGTATGCCAATTGTGATAGTAAATCAAACACAGAAAACTAGTAGGTGGATAAAATATTGGACTAGAAAATGATGATTTGACAACAATGGGCCATTGTTGAGACTTCCTGCTTCCGAAAATTGTCTTCCCCTTTTCTATTTTCCCACTCTCTATTATCCTTTTTTTTTCGTCTTTTATACTTAACCGAATTTCCACTTATGCTTAACCCTATTTCATACTCCATCCCCATCGAGCTTGTATGCGACACACGTTCAGATTTCCACTGATGATTTTATATCACGAGTCTAAACGACCGCTTCCTCGTTCCATACTCAACTACTTTTTCGATCACGGGTTCCCGGCTAGGCAGGCTCAACATTGTGCTTCCATTGTTACGCCCCAGAAAGAAGCACCCGGACTTCCCTGATATACAAATTGACAACCAAATTCCCCTTTCTTTTTTTCCTCTACTTTCCCTTTCTAGTTACTTAGTCATTTTTCCGAATATGTCTCATGCTTTTATATTACGAATCCGGTCAACCGCTTTCCCATTCCATACTTGGCCACTTTTTCCATCATCGGTTCCCTGGTAGCCCTGCTCAACATTGTGATTCCATTGTTCCGTGACCTACAAACAACACCCAGAGTTTCGCGATATACAAATTGGTTGTCGAAGTTCGTCATCATGCACTCTTCCATGTTGCACATTTTGCAGTCAAAATTTAGGAGACGTACAATTTGACCATCGGGCCCTCACGTCACCTGATTATAACTTGTGACCCTGTTTTGAAGCCTGACTGACCGCTTTCCATACTTGGTCATTTCTTGGAATCTCTTTCGCGGGTGGTCGGGTTGATGGGTTCACGAAATGTCCAATGCTTAATCTCTCTTTGTCATCCCTGCCACCTTGACACTTCTTTCTAGATATGAAATTATTAAGCTTTAATGCTAATATCTCATCATGCAGGAACCGTTAAGATTGCCATTAATGTCTGAAAGGCTGGAGCAGATCTTCCATTAATACGAATTAAACCAAGATTTGTGGAGGGCTATATTATCCCTTCCGAGCGTTCATTTCAAGCATCCTGGAATCTCTTTCGTGCATTGTCCGGTTGGCGGCTTCACGAAATCTCCAATACTTAATTTCTCTTCGTCGTTTGCGCCACCTTCGCACTTTTTTCTAAGTATGCAATTAGTAATCTTTAATGGTAATAGTTCATTATGCAGGAACCATGGAAATTGACATTAATCAGTGAAAGGCTCAAGGAGATCTCTCGTTGATACACATTAAACCAAAATTTGTGGAGGGTTATATTATCCCTTATGAGTGTTTATTTCAAACATCATCTAGAGAAAATGGACATTCTCGTCAACTTACGGAAGTAGCTCGATAGCAGTTTTGTCCAGATACAATAAACACCTTTGAGCATGATGACCAGAACTTCCACTGGTCCAGGGCATATTCTTACTACTCATCTTCTTCCGCCCAGAAGCAAGTAAGGAGATGGTCCCTTGTTGCGCCAAGAGATATATTTCAAGCCAAATAATTCCAAGGCAACCCCCCTGCTCCGACAACCCCCCCCCCCATGCATTGATGGCAAACACAGAGGTTGATGCGATTGATTTCTAGATGAAAGAAGATGATCTGGTGGACGATGATACGACGATGAATGATGGAAATACAGACGTTGTTCCCAATCCTGCGCCCAAATTGAAATCCACCATAATTAGGGGCACTTCCCAACTCCGCGATGGTGGCCCTAACAAGAACAAAGGAAGCGCTTTCAGAAAAGAAACTGACGATGAACGCAATAGTCGCTTTACAACTAAAGAGTTTGAGTCTCTCGAATTGGATGGCGGTCCTCTCCCTCGGAGATGTATTCTTTCCTTCCATTTTTAGGGTTTTGGATTGGGTTTGGATTTGTCCCTGCTGCAGGCTGTGTCCCTGAAGTCTTTGACTATAAGGAGATGGTCTCTTGGTGCGCCGAGAGATTTATTTGAAGACAAATAATTATTCAATTGGGGGACCACTCTTTTGTTCTCTGGAGATACAATTAACATCTTAGGGATGAGGACCAGAACTCCCAGTGGAGCAAGGCATATTCCTTCGACTCATCACCTTCCGCCTAGAACGAAGTAATTTGGACCTCTGGAATTGTTCATGAAACTTGTGTCCCTGAAGTATGTGCCTGTAAGGATGTGGTCTCTTGGTCCTCTTCCACTCAGAACAAAGTAATTTGGACCTTTGGAATTCCTTGTGCAGGTTGTTTCCCTGAAGTCTTTCACTATAAAGAGGTGGTCTCTTGGTGTGCCCAGAGACTTGTTTCAAGCCAAACAATTATTCCACTCCTAAACCACTCCTTTTTCTTTGTCACCTCATGTTTTCCGCAAGATGTTCGTATTGTCACAACCAACATTGACCTTCGGAGGAGAAGACTGCAAGGAGTTCCTAAAAAAGTATGATAATCAGTTTTGTATGCATGTTCAAGAGCTTATTGATGCCTCCTGGATGTTGTCACAGTAGATGAACAACACAGAATTGTATACATGTTTTTTTTTCCTGTAACTCCTCTACCTGTATTTATGGAAAATATGTTCAATGCGTCGATGCAAAGAACTTAGTCTAGTGTCTATGGATAAATATATAGTACCCATTGTTTTTTTATAGATTTATTATTTAAAAATTGCCTTGGAATCTTGGTTGTTGCTTGTTTGTTGGATTTAACACCTCTTCTCATTTGCATGGTTCGATAGTATTGTAATTATTAAATATTGTATTGGCTCAGGTAATTTGATCAAATATGGGCCATTGAGCAGTTATATGGCAATGCATTTTGTCGATCACATGAGGCTTCTATTGAAACATAAATAAATTTCACATAGTTTAAAATCAACATTCAATTCCATTCGTAATGTAGATAGAACATAGCAACATTAGTTGACAATGCCGGAGTTGGGGCCCCACCCAAGAAGTTTTGTTTTATTGGTTGTCCTTACTCTGGCCTCTATTTTAGCACTTTTACTTTATTAATGAAATTACCAAATTTCTTCTTCACAAATATTTTGAAAAAAAAATAATAATAATATGTGTTAGCTAAAGTCAAATGGGGCTATGAAATCCACCAAAATATTAAATATTGTATTGGCTCAGGTAACTTGATCAAATTTGGACCATTGAACAATTATATGGCAATGCATTATGTCGATCACATGAGGCTTCTATTGAAACATAAATGAATTTCACATAGTTTAAAATCAACATTCAATTCCATTCGTAATATAGATAGAACATAGCAACACTAATTCACGATTCTGGAATTGGGGCCCCGCCCAAGAAGTTTTGTTTTATTGGTTGTCCTTACTCTGGCCTCTATTTTAGCACTTTTACTTTATTAATGAAATTACCAAATTTATTCTTCGCAAATCTTCTGTAAAAAAAATAAAATAAAACGTAATATGTGCTAGCTGAAGTCAAGTGGGGCTATGAAATCAACCACAATATTAAAATTCAAGTTCGTCGTTGTTATACTTACGGTCAATTTGACAGTACAATAAGTTCATTTCTAGATATGCAATTATTGAGCTTTAATGCTAACAACTCATAATGTAGTAAGTTTAATACTTAAAATAATATTCCAAGGCATTGAACAATGTATCAAAAAACACAATACTCCCACAGGTTGCAATAAAAATAAATCTTCAACAAAGCATTGACTGATGCACCCCAGTCGCCTAAAATGACCAATAACACAACCTACTAAATCGACCTCCCTATTATCGAATCAACAAAGATGAATATTATGGGATCAGATAATCTTTTTTGTGTGTGAGAATTGATTTGGAAAAACTTGTTACTTATTCTACTTTTTTTAAGGCCTTATCATAGTAAGAATGCAAACTTATCCTAACCCACTGTTATCTACAAAATTCAAACATCAATAGTGCCTGTAAATCAAGTTCTATTTTATATTTTCATTTGCTCACGCCCTTTTTAATGATACAAGCACAATATAAAACGAGTATGTGGATTGTAACACCCTATTTTCCCCAGTCTGTAAAAATAACTATACTGGCCAAGAACTATGGCAAACTCAAAGATGTGAAGGTGTGATTTGAATGGACCTTATTAAAAGGTCGATGAATGTAAATAATGTTATGAATATATGTTACAGGACTGCTGAGAGGGGGATGTGCTGAAAAAGAGACCACGATGGATGAAGAAAGGTGGTGGAAGGCACCTGGAATGGTGGCGTTAACTTCCACCGAACCAAACCGTATTTGGTATTCATTGGCCCGGAGAACCAAGAGCGGCTCGCTGGCCCCGAAATGAATTACTCGCCAGGTTGGTAGGTGAAGAGGCTCCTCATGAGTTAATGAGGGATGGGGATGAACCGCCCATCCATGGAAGCCTCATACCTAACCACCGCGGGGAATTTTGTGCCACACACAACCTCACTAGAAAAAGGAAAGGCAGGAAAGAGGTGTGGGAGGACGTCATTCGCGATAGAGATCACAAGAGGGGAGAAATCAGAGGAACTCTGGAATAATATATAGAGTGATGGATGAGTAGAGAAGAAGGAGAGTAACCTTTGTCCTCTGACGAACAGAGACTCAGTCTCACAACATCGTGGTCTAGCTTGGGGGTGGCTAGTGGTAAATCCATTCAGAATCGCTGAGCCTACGGTTGGGTGGAAACAAGCACCCCTCTCAGCAGTTGCATCACACCTGGTGTTTTTCTGATAAGTGTTATATCTTGTATCTTAAATTTAAATATTCTGACATGTATGCTCATGGTTTGTGAAATTATGAATGATTTAAGTATGAAACTGTCTGTATGGTGTTTTGATCAGAAATGGTGGCTGCATGCTTATATTGGAAAGACCACATATGAATTATGTATATATTTATATTTATATATATGTATATGCTGAACGAATTCAGTATTCAGGTCTACTCTCGGGAAATTTACTACCTTATTTGTCTCAAGTAATGCCCTGAATAGATCTTCCCACAAGGACATCCTTGTCAAAGTTTACCCAAGAATCTGCCAGAGGATTTTATGGCGTAAGTCTGAAAAACCCTGCACACGAAAGAATGGTCCTCTTAGACTTAGGACATTTTGGTGTTTCAGCACCCGGGGTACCTAAGTGTGAGTTTCCTTGTACTCGCAAGTCCCGAAACCCTGATTCACGAAATCTTGAAATGACACCGTGTGGATGGGTTAGAACATTTCGATGTTTAAGCACCCGGGGTACCTAAGTATGAGTTTCCTTGTACTCGCAAGTCCCGAAACCCCAACTTGCGAAATCCCGAAATGATAGCATTCAGATGAGTTACGATATTTCGGCATTTCGGTACCTGGACTACCCAAGGGCGAGATCCTTGTACTCGCCAGTCCCGAAACCCTGACCCGCGAAATTCTGATGGGTGAAATCCCGAAATAGGTGAGCAGGTTCAAGAGTTGGTATTTCGGAGTTTCGGCTCCCAGAAGATCTAGGTGCGAGGCCTCCTGTTTGCGCACATTGCGAGACTCTAATTCACAAAAACCTTGAATTGGACCAGCATGGGTAAGTATTGATGTTCGGTATTTCGGGAACCGAGATAATCAAGGATAAGTTCCCTCGTACCCGCTAGTTGCGAAATCCCAAACTGTGAAACCCCGAATTTGGTTGAGTGTATGATGAGTGGGTGTATTGGATTTTCGATATTCAAGTAGTCAATGAGTGTGAATCTTCGACCTCTTGTATCACGAGGTTCCGATATACGACACCCCGACTCGTGAAATCCCGAATTGGCATAGTGTGACTTGGTTTGGCATTTCGGTGTTTCGGTACCCAGAACAACCCAAGGGTAAGTTTTCCCTTGCATTCGTAAGTCCTGAATTCCCGACTTGCGAAACCCCGAAAATATAGAGTGTGGAGAAGTTATTATACTTCGGTATTTTGGCACCCGRGGTACCTAAGTGCGGGCCCCACGTATTTTCCAGTCTTGAAACCCCGATTAGCGAAATCTCGATGGATAAAACCCTGAAATAGTGGAGTATGTTTAGAGATTCTTATGACTCAGAGTTTTCGGCTTCCGGGAAAATATTTTCAAGACTGGAAAATATGTGGGGCCCGTACTTAGGTACCCCGAGTGCCAAAATACCGAAGTATAATAACTTCTCCACACTCTATCTTTTCGTAATTTCTCAAATAATTATTATTTACATAAAATGAAATAATGAAAGGAGAAATGCCGAAATGGCTTAGCACGGATAATATTGGGTGTTTCGGTATTTTGATACCTGAGATACCTTTTGGAAAAGTTCTCTTGCACCCGCCAGTCCCGAAAACCTGAAGTGAGAAACCCCGAAATAATAATAGTGCGGACGAGATATGGTGTTTCGGTGTTTCGACACCCGGGGTACCTAATGATAAGTTCTCTTGTCGTCGCATGTTCCGAAAACCCGATTGGCAAACTCCTAAAATAGACGGAGCGATATATATATATCTGTGTGTAGGTTTCAGAGTTTCGTCTCCTGGGAAACCTAAGTGTGAAACCTCCTGTCGTCGCATATCCCGAAATCCCGGTATGCGAAATCCTGAAGGGTAGAGTACCAGGGATTAATCCGAGTTGTTGTTAATCTCGATAAGTGGTGAAACCCGTTTCGGGTCTCGGCCCTTCGAAAGACAAGAGAGTACGGGGGAAGGCTTTCATCACGACTCTCTGTATCGTGATAGCAAAAAATCCCTCTCGGTAAGGGCTGTGGGCATAACCACGGTCATATGAGGGACTTTAAAAGGAAAGAAAGCCAAAATTTTCTAGCCCCGTGCTGGGTATGTTACATGGATAAAATATTGGACTAGAAAATGATGATTTTGCAACAATGGGGCTTGTTTGAGACCAATTCCTTCTTACGAAAATTTCCCTCCTCTTTTCTATTTTCCCACTCTCTTTTATCCCCTTCATTTCTCTCTTCTATACTTAACTGAATTCTGCTTTATTTTTCCTCTCTACTTTTTCTTTCTAGTTACTAAGTCATTTTTCCGAAAATGTATAACTACGCAGGTTAGTGGACTCATGGGTTCACATTTCTACTCATGCTTTTATATCACGGCTCTAACCGACCTCTTTCCCATTCCATACGTAGCCACTTTTTCGATCACGGATTCCCGGGCAAGCGGGCTCTAAATTTCACTTCCATTGTTTTGTGACCTACAAACAACATCCGGACCTTCGCGATATACAAATTGACTATCGGACTCCCACATCATCCCCTCTTCCGTGTTACACATTTTGCACTCAAAAGTTATGAGCCATACAATTTGATTGTCGGGGCCTCACATCTCTTGAGTAAGCCTTGTCACCCTATTCTGAAGCTCGTCCAACCGCTTCCCATAATTGGCCATTTCTTGGAATCTCTTTCACGGATCCTCGGGTTGGCGGGTTCATGAAATCTCCAATTCCTAGTCATTGTTTTTTGTGCCCTCCACCTTCGCACTTCTTTCCAAGTATGCAACAACTAAGGTTTAATGCTAACAGTTCATCATGCAACAACCATAAAGATCGCCATTAATAATAAAATGGCTTAAGGAGAAAGTCACACTAACTATCCCTACACAACTTGTCCAGAAACATGCAGAAAAGATCTTGCGAGGTAATGGGATATCTATTACAAATTTCAATATATTAGTGAAAACGAGTCTGAACTACCATTTCCCTATTCCATACTAGGCCACTTTTTCGATTGCGGGTTCTTGGATAGGCGGGCTCAAGATTGCGCTTCAAATGTTCCATGACCTACAAACCGGAGTTCCACGATATAAAAATTGACCACTGGATTACCCCATCATGCCCTCTTCCGTGTTACGCGTTTTGCACTAAAAAATTCTGAGACATACAATTTGACCGTCGTGCCCTCACCTCTGCTAGTTATACCATGTAACCCTATTTTGAAGCCCGATTGTCCTCTTTCGATAATTATCCATTCCTTAATTTCTCTTCCCCGTCCCCACCACCTTCGTACTTCTTTCTAAATATGCAATTAGTAAGCTTTAATGCTAACATCTCGTCATGCAGGAATCATAAAGATTGTTATTAATGAGCGAAAGGCTTGAGGAGATCTCCCAGAATTTTTCTATATACAAATTGATTGTTGGACTCCCACATCATCCCATCTTCCGTGTTATACATTTTACACTCAAAAATTCCAAGACATACAATTTGATCGTCGGGCCCTCACATCTTCTGGGTAACCCTTGTCACCCTAGTTTGAAGCCCGTCTGACCGCTTTCCATAATTGGTCATTTCTTGGAATCTCTTTCGCGGATCCTCGGGTTGGCGGGTTCACGAAATCTCCAATTCCTAGTCATTGTTTATTGTGCCTGCCAGCTTCGCACTTCTTTCCAAGTATGAAAAAACTAAGGTTTAATGTTAACTGTTCATCATGAAAAAACCATAAATATCATCATTGATAAGAAAAAGGATCGAGGAGATGGTCACATTGACTATCGATACACAACTTGTCCAGAAACATGTAGAAAATATCTTTCCAGGTAATAGGATATCTATTACAAATTTCAATATATTAGCGAAAACGAGTCCGACCAACCGTTTCCCTATTCCATACTTAGCCACCTTTTCGATTGCGGGTTCCCAGACAGGCGGGCTCACGATTGTGCTTCCAATGTTCCATGACCTATAAATAGTACCCAGAGTTCTGCGATATACAAATTTACCACTGGACTACCCCATCATGCCCTCTTCTGTGTTACTCGTTTTTCACTCAAAACTTCTGAGACATACAATTTGACCGTCGGGCCCTCACCTCTCCTGGTTATACCTTGTAACCCTATTTTGAATCCCAGTCGATCGCATTCAATAATTATCCATTCCTTAATTTCTCTTCCCCATCCCCACCACCTTTTTACTTCTTTCTAAATATGAAATTAGTAATCTTTAATGCTAACAACTCGTCATGTAGGAATCGTAAAGATTGTCATTAATGAGAGAAACACTCGAGGAGATATTCCATTAATACGCATTAAACCAAGATTTTTGGAGGGTTATATTATCCCTTCTGATTGTTCATTTCAAACAGCATGGAATGTATTTCACGGGTTGTCGGGTTGGCAGGTTCACGAAATCTCCAATCCTTAATTCCTCTTTGTCGTACCCACCATCTCCACACTTCTAAGTATGCAATTACTAGTCTTTAATGCTAACATCTCATCATGCAACAGCCATAGAGATTGTCATTAATGAGTGAAAGGCTCGAGGAGATCTCCCATTCACATGCATTGGACCAAGATTTTTGAAGGTTTATATTATCCCTTCCAATTGTTCATTTCAAACATCGTCTGGAGAAAATGGACATTCTCATAAACTTATGGTAGCATCTCGACAACAAATCTGTGGAGATACAGTGAACCTCTTCAGGTGTGAGGACCAAAAATTCCAGTGGTCTAGGGCATATTCTTACTATTCATCCCCTTCCGCCCACAACGAAGTAATTTGGACCTCTGGAATTGCTCATGCAGGCCGCATCCCTAAATTTTTTGACTGTAAGGAGGTGGTCTCTTGGTGTGTCGAAAAATATATTTCAAGTCAAATAATTATTCCATTGTGGGACCACTCTCTTGTTTCTTTGTCACCACACGCCTTCTGCAAAATGTTAAGATTGTCAGAGCCAACATTGACCTTTAGAGGAGAAGACTGCAGGCAATTCCTAAAAAAGCATGATAATGGGTTGGACCTCTTACCCGAGTTCCTGGAAGACCCGACAGCTTTTCCTGAAGATATCACAAATTTGCAGGTTAATTCTTTTAGAAATCCATTCCAGGAAATTGCTTGGTTTTTTACAAGAATAACAAGACATGAATCCACAACAATCATTTCCCGCATGGTTCTTTATATTTTGTATTTCATAGTCAAGGAACAAGCCATTTTTTATTGGGGGAAGCTAATTTCCATTGAAATTTGTTCCCAATTGTCATGATTCAAAGAAGAGAATAAATTGTATATGTCATCCTACTTGGTTTTCGCGATAGCGCATTGCTGTCTGTTTCCAAAACTGTCTCTGTCCAAGACGTTAAACTATGAATTCGACCCAGTAACCTTCTAGTACCAGGCCTTGTGGAGACACAAGGCCTCCCATTGTTTTTATGAGGTTTTTAATGACTTTGTCTCAGTTTTCAGAGATTTATTGTTAGGAAAGGATGCTCCCCGGATGTCTGACCAGGAAACCAAGTTTTTGGATAGGAAGGGGACACTTGAACAAATCAAAAATTACAGTCTAATAATTATTTTTGGCTCGAAGGAAAATCTTGCTTTCCTTCCATGTCACATTACAGACAAGAAGTTTGTTACAGAAATAGCAAGGAAATACAACTATTGGTTGCATTTTTTCCATGATAAGAGAAAAAAGAAGTTCATTCCTCTGCCTTGGAAATTCGGGGACTTCGTGTTCAGGAACTTCAACAAGATTGGCGAATTCCTAGGCCATTTCAACAACTTGAACCTAATATATGTTGGAAGGCTAAGAGGATTTGACCCTAATCAGAATTTTCTAGAACATTTACTAGCAGTTGGCTTCAGAAACTCTTTTATCCATACATGCTTGAACAAAGACAGAGACAATGACAACAACACTCCTACTCCTAACAATGGCGACATAGAGACATTGCAAAGAACAACTGAATTGTACAAACAACAAGGAAAAGGCCTCGGTGAGAAGAGTGTCCAATCCCTAGCTAGCACTCCCAAGAGTATGATATCACGGAGAATCGCTCCAACGACCCACCCTAGTAAGAAATCAACCCAGAATTCTTCAAATGAAGGAGGAGATAAGAACCCTCCTCACGGTAAAATTGATAATTCTCACAAGCTTCCCCTGAGGAAGAAGAGAAAAAACATTGTAGGGAAAGCGGAAGAGACCGAAACTGAAAGTGAGGACATGGAACTTGAGACTGGTCTGGATAACGTATTCCACAACATTGATAATCCCGCATATGTGATCCACCATAGTTCCATAATGGAAATAGTTGAGACCGATATTTTTTACGAAGATGAATCCTTCATATTCTAGAGCATTGTTTTTGACAGCCAATCTAAAAATTTAATTATTGAAAAGAGAGATGTAAGAAATAAAAAATGGAAACGTCGTTCAAATATTAACCTTAGGAACATGCAGTTGTCTCAAATCTCCTGACTTCATCGAGCAACCAGAGAATCTCTTGATGATTCCATTGGAGGCATTGAAGCAGAGAATGCGAGACTGAAGGACTGAATCAAGGAATTGGAGGAAGCTTTGATTCCTATCCCATTTCTTTCCAACCCTTTAGCAATAACCATATCTACCATCCCTACAGCCAAGTTAAAAGGATCCTCCAGCCTCCTCACATCGTGTAGAGGCTATGTGGAGAAGAATGTCAAGAAAATAATGGAGCTAATTACTCAAGCCTAGGAAACATCACAAAATATAGCTTCCCTTGGAATGAGGGCACATTCTTTGTACAAACATTTGTAGGTGGATTTAAAAAATGAAGAACGTTTCTATCTAGAGATGGTCATCCCTTTTGGCAACCATGTCACCAACATGTCATATCTGAGAAGATGACAAGAAGATATCCCCTCCCCAAACTGGATCAAACAAATAAAAGCATGCTAGAAAGAGAAAGTTAAGAACCTACATCTCATTGTCGAATCATTTGAACAATCCATATCAGAGAAAGAAGAATTATTCAGAAAGATGACCGAAATAGACTTAGCCGGAAGTACCAACGAGGTCCAAGACCCCAACTTAATCCTCAAGTTCTTGTCCTTAACCAAACAAGCCTTCGATGAACAAGTTGATATTTTAAAGGGGTTTTCTTTAGAAAATTTTTATGTCATCCTTGAATATGGTCAAGATGACGTGGACAACTGGCTAGTGGACTATTTGACACAAAATGAAGAAATTGAACAGGCTCTGCGTAATATTTCTATCAATCTAAGGGAACTAGAAAATGCTCTTTTCAACATAAAAATCTTGGATTATATCAATGTGACCCCCATGAGAAGTTACATTGAAGAATGGCTCCAAATGGAAATCAACAAGCTCACCGACGAAGGGCAACAAGTGGTTGGCATGATTCTAGTGATCGTCAACGAGAGCAATAAAAAGACATCAGCAAGCAAATAGAAAAGGGAGAAATAGATACCATCATAGTAAGTCTATACTGATCACATCTTTCTTTCTTTATCAAACCAGTTATTCCACCTCTTTAAATAGATATGTCTAACCAAAGACTGATAACTTCCAATTTCTTCTTTTGAGTTCTTGCTCTCTACCGTCTCCCACTTCTTCTTTGTACAATCCTATTTCTTGTACTTATTTATTTTATGGTCCGTGGAAGCCCCAATCCCAATCTATATGACAAACACATTTAAATTTCTAGAAATATGTAATATATATTATTATTTTTTGATAAATTTCAAAGAAAACTACTTCAGGAACAATCTTGACAGTGCCTTCTAACCCCGTTTTCAGAATGCTAAATTAGTTCTATTTATGCATATCGGTCATCTTCTTTCATTTTTATGTTCTCGGAAATTTTTATCTTCAACTATGTTGGATGTCAAGAAATTGTTTTTATTTATTTTGAATGTTTAATGTTTGTGATTCCTGGTCCTATTTTCCAGGAACCTTTATTAAAAAAAAAAAATTGTATCGTTTTGTATTGCTTCAAGTAATTACAACGGAAATTTTCTAAGTCCCACATTTGAACTATACATGCCCCCAGAAAAAACTTAAATAGGAGTATCACATCAATAAAAAAACACAGTATCCCTTGTTAGGTTGTCGTTTCAGTGATAACAGATTAATCTGCAAGAATATCTTCATAAATAGAAACCTTCGATTTTTTTTATCTTTTCCAAATAAAAACAATCAACTAGATAGACATGTTGAAAATATACTAGTTGGTACTATACTAAAATGTCGAGTTGGTGCTATACAAAGATGCCCTCTTCCTGGAGAGAAATTGCAGATCAACCTCTACAAATGTATAGGAAAACTAGCAAACACAGAGGTCACACAAGAAGACCAAAGAATCTTCGACATTGGACACATTTTCAATATATATATATATATATATATATATATATTTGTTTCTTGTCCACCGCATATAACTTTATTTATCCTAACACATATAGAGACAGACAAGCCAGATGATATGTTTAATAGAATGAAATGCATGTTGCTTACTTTGTCCATGGGAAAAATTTCTCACAAAGTTACTTTCTCACTAATTACTTGTTAACCCCATATTAATATAATATTATGATTAACTAATTCAGGAATTCAGGACTCCGTCTCTTCGGGGCTCCAGCCTTACTCTTGGAGTGACATTCTCTCGGGGTCATGTAGCAGTCTGACGTCTTATGGATGGCATGTCACACAGTGGCACTTGTCATTTTCTGCATGGATACCACATGTACTTCATGCTTCTTGACACGTGTCCGCTGTAGTTTTTCTTTCCATCCGCTGCTTCAGGCTTCTAATTCTCCCTTGTTCCCACCATAGAAGTGAATTTATTCCCATTCCAACCCGGTAGGGACTACGCTTCCATGCAACACTTGTTCTCATTGTATTTGTAGAAACTTCACAAAATCTTTTTAATTTTCAGAGTGGTGAGTGAGAATTTTTATCAAAAGCTAAACGATGAAAGAAAAATTGACCCAATCCCTTAACATATTAAAAATATTAATCAAATCCTTTAGCATATTTAAAATATTAACCAATATTTTTAAATGTGACAAGGAAAGGGAACATAATAATATTTTGTAAATTACGAATAATATGACAATGCTAATCATATATATATATATATATATATATATATATATATATATATATATATATATATATGTGTGTGTGTGTGTGTGTGTGTGTGTGTGTGTGTGTGTGTGTGTGTGTGTGTGTGTTTTTCCGTAAACACTGTAAAAATTTATATCCATGTAATTACAACAGAGATTTTGATGATCTTAAGTATAATTTTAAGAGTCTTTATAGAAGGCAGGGAGAATATCCAACTAATTAAGTCTGTCAAGGGGAAGTGCCCCCCAAAAAATTGGCGTTTTTTAGTCTATTTTTTAGTAGTTTTTCAGTACATGGTTTTTGTTGATGGTTTTCCAATTCCGGTTAATAAATTAGGGTTGTTGACTAATCAGGGTCAATGAATTAGGGGTTTTAGATGCCCTCATATCCTATATATGTATTGTATTATAAACAATGAAGATATGATGAATAGAATATTAGAGGTGCAACTCTAAATAGGTTGTCGGTTTCCTAGTTTGGGTTTAAGGATAAAAGTCTATGTGTAATTTTAATGTGTGTATGCATCATTGTATCTTTTCTATTTTTATTAAGAATTCATTTGCAATAATTTATTTTACAAGGTTAAAATCTACATTTGGTATCAGATATATTATTGGCTTCAGGTGGATGCCTTTGTGGCTAAGGGTTTGGCTTGGGTCTGTGATAAACCTTGTTGCAGTGGGAGATCTGCGATATTGATTCTTTAGGTGAAAATAAATAGAAAATAGATCGAAAATAGAGATAGAAATTTAGTGGGAAAAGTTTTGAGTTGCACAAGATCAAGATAGAAGATACGGTAGTGGATAAATATCAATGGATCATTGTGGATCCAGGTACTGCACCTACAGGAACGTCAACAAAATATTGGGAAAAGTTAGATCGGAAGGCAAAGATCACAATCTGGTTCTGTCTCTTAGATTCAGTATTACTAAATGTGTTTAGGGAAGCTATGAACGAGGCTTTTTGGAATAAGTTGGGGACTTTGTATCAGTCTAAGTCCATGGTAAGAAAACTATTCTTAGGGAAAAAGTTGTATAACCCGAGGATGAATGATGGAGACTCGGTGACAGAGCATCTGAACGCCTTCAATACAATGGTAAGTCAATTATTATCTATTGACATTAAGATTTCTTATGAAGATAAGTGTATCGGTTTATTGTGCTCTTTATCAGACTCGTGGGATAGTTTGGTTATGGCCATAGGTAGTAATACAACTACTTTAAGTTTTGATGATGTGATCTCATCATTGTTTCCAGAGGAGATGAGGTGGAAGAACATGGAAGGATAGAACACAGATGCATTATTTGCAAGAGGACGCTCCCAAGATAGAAATAGATTTAAGTCCTCAAGTGGGAGATCCAAATCTAAGGGAAGATCTAAATCTCTTAGAAAGTTTGTAAAGGTATGTTGGATATGTGAAAAGGAAGGTCACTACAAGAAACAATGTAGATCCAAAAGTGTTGAGAGAGGGAAGGGAAGGGATCTAAAGATGCTCCTTCTATGGAAGAAAAAACCTTCTCAAAATTCTCAAGGAATACATGGATATATTTCCCCGGGAATAAATCTAAATTCTTTGATAGATTTAAATATTTTAAGGCTCTTGTGGAGAATCAAACAGAGAAAATAATTAAAGTGTTCAGGATGGATGATGGTGGAGTGTTCTACGGAAATGAATTTGAATAATTATCTAAGACGTTTGGTATATCAAGGAAGAAGAATACTCCATATACACCTCAAAAAAATGGAGTTGCAAAAAGGATGAACAAAACGTTGATGGAAAAAGAAAGGTGCATGCTCAGTGGTGTTAGGTTAGGACATGAATTTTTGGCATAGGTAGTGGGTACTGCATGTTACCTGGTCAATTGATCATTCTCATCAACACTGTATGGAAAGACTCCAAATGAGGTATGTACTGGTAAGAAACCTTCTCTCACACATCTCAGGGTATTTGGCTATGATGTCTATGTTCATGTTCCAAAGGAAAACAAGATTAAGCTAGATAAAAAGGATAAAAAGTGCATCTTTATTGGGTACAAAGATGGTGTGAAAGGTTATAAGCTTTGGAACCAAAAAACTAAAAAGGTAGTGTATAGTTGAGATATGGTGTTTAGAGAAATCAACGATGTTGTCAAACAAGAAGTCCTAATTTTTATAGAAAATTTTGCCTCACCCCATGAAAATTGCTTGGACGGCCTTTCCATTTCCCTATGTAGACTTGAAGTCCCCCTTTTCACTTACCAAAGCCAAAAAATCATATTTTTCCACATATATGCTCACTACTAGTTAGACAAAATGTGTATATGCAGGTTGCACCACTACAGCCCGCGTACATCGAGTTTGGTGCTCAAAATTAAAAATTGATATCTTGCCAAATAGAAATACTCTTTTCTCGTCCAATTGATATCTTGCAAATATTTGAATTATTATTCCATGGGCGTATTTTTCATGAATGTTAATGGATTATGCTATTTTGTATGCTGTCATTATATATTATCACCATATTCTTGTGTATCTTGGTTGTTGAGGACAAGTTGCAAGTATAAAGCTTTGAGTTGCATGCTCAATGATGGTCTTCATCGAACGTCCGGACAAGGTAGGCTCTTGATCTTGTCTTGTTAGCATTTTCATTTATATAGCATACTTGGGATTGGAATTGATTTCTACAGTCATTCCTTCTGTTGTGGTTTACCCCATGCCATAGATTGATTTTCCTCGTAACATTACCAAAGGAGGAAGAACCAGAAAAAATAGAGTTTGAATTGAAGGATAATGAATCAAACTCTATAAAAGAACATGAATTGGAAAAACAAGATATTCATACTCCAGTATTGAGGAGATCGGTTTGGGAAAGAAGGAAAATGGAACGGTATACTCTACATGATTTTCGTTCAAATTTTGTTTTTTCTATTATTGATGATGATCCTAGAACTGTTAGGGAGGAAGTGGATTCATAGGTTGGAAAACTCTAAAAAAGGGCCATGGTTGAAGAAATGTCAACCTTGGATAAGAATGAGGCTTGGGATCTAGTAGAGTTGTCAACTAGAATAAATCCCATAGGCAGCAAATGGGTGTTTAAGAAGAAGTTGAACGCATAAGGAAAAGTGGAGAAATACAAAGCTTAGTTAGTAGCAAAAGGTTATTCCCAGTTATGGGGATTTGGCTTTCATGAAAAAATTTCTCTTGTTTCCAAGTCAAGTTTAATTACATTTCCTTTATATGTTGTTGTTGTGCTTGATTTTGAAGTAGAAAATATGGATGTGAAGACAACATTCCTACATGAGGATATAGAAGAACAAATCTACATGAAGCAGCCAGAAGGATTTTTTGTGAAGGGAAAGAAAGAGTTGGTATGAAGGATGAAAAATACCTTGTATGGGTTAAAGCAATCACCAAGGATTTGGTATCAAAAAATTGATACTTATATGTTGGGACTTGGCTTCACAAGGAGCAAATAAGATCATTGTGTGTATTTCAAATTAATTGGTGATCATATTATTCATTTGGTCTTGTATGTGGATGTTATGTTGTTGATAGGAAATGACAATGAGAACATCCATGATGTGAAAACTAAGTTTTCCTCTAAATTTGACATGAAGGATCTTGGTGCTGCAAATTTCATTTTGGCCATGGAAATTAAAAGAGATCGGGAAAACATGAAACTTTGGTTAAATCAAAGGAAATATGTTGAGACAATATTGCATAGGTTTGATATGAAGGAATGTAAACTGGTCAGAGTTCCAATTCCTGTAGGTGTAAATTTATTTGTGAATCAGTGTCCCAAGACACAAGAAGAGGAAGATGGCATGTCTTGTGTTTCGCATGCTAGTGTGTTTGGAAATTTGATGTATGCAATGGTCTATATGATACCAGACATTGCACATGCAGTGGGAGTTTTGAGCAAGTATATGTCAAAACCAGGGAATGAGCATTGGACATCACTAATGAGGGCTTCAGGTATTTGTGTGGCACTACTAGGTATGGATTGTGCTACCGAGGAAGACCAGGATTGGACAGAGTGTTGGACATACATGGATTTGTTGATGCAGACTCAGTTGAAGATCTGGATTGCAGAAGATATACAAACAGGTATGCGTTTAACATGTTTGGAGGAGCAATCAGTTGGATGAGAAAAAGACAGTCTGCAGTGGAAATTTCAAATGCAGAAGTTGAATACATGGAAACCACTCATGCAAGCAAGGAAGTAGTGTGGTTATAGAGATTGTGTTCAAGTATTGGGTTGGTACATCAAGCTGTAAGGATAGATTGTGACATTCAAAGTGAAATCTTCCTTGCGAAGAACTCAGCTTATCATTCAAATAAAAATAATATCGATGTTCAATATAACTTTGTGAGAGACATGGTTGAAGAAAAAGAGATTTTATTGATGACTTGGTGGACACTTTGATGAATGTTGCAGATTCAGGAACAAAATATGTGAGCACTGAGAATTTCTCTTGGTGTAGAAGATATATGGGAATTGTTGCCCTGGATTGTTGACTATGTAACCCTATAGCCCCATGTATGAAAAGAAAGAAAGTGAGAGAATGTTGGGTATGTGTTATATTCTTTGCATGACTATATTTAGTGTCTATGTTGCATCTGACACTAGCCCCTCCCTACCTAGGGGGTCATAGGGAGGAAGAGCTCCCCTGTCTGGGGGGTTCACATGGGTGTGGGATCCCCTATGTGCAGGGGTTGGGGAGGAACGCCATCTCTTTTTAGAGATAAGTTGCCACCATGCTAGCTAGTTTGTATTGCTTTGCATTTTACAATATTTTCCATTTCATTCATTAATAAAAGTTCAGTTTTATTGTATTATTGTGATATTTACTATATCTTTTTCCATTTTTATTTCTACCTTCATTTCATTCTCTACACAATCCAAATCAATAACAAACCTAAAATCATGACATAGATAGTATATCCCTTATTGTTTCATTAAATTAAATATATGTTGCATGAATTCTCTTACATGTCACAATGAAATGAGGGAGTTTGGACTTTAGAGTGGTGTTGTAACTAAATTTGATCATTAATTTCTTTACAAAAGAAAGCAATTTTTTTCTCTAGTTATTACCTAGTTTGGTTCATTTTATTAACTCATTCTATTCAATTATAAAATATTTTCTCAAAAAAAGACAAAAACTAAATATTATAATCTTCTAAGTTGACCAAAATCAGATCTGATCGTTCTTTAAAGTGTGAAATAAATGAGCAGGATTAACTCTCGTGTACAAAGTTGCAATCATGTTAATCACACCTTTCATACCTGATAGATCTAATGATCGAAATTAACGTGATTGAGGGCTCTTAATCATTTTCAGAAGTGAAGTTACCCATGCTTTAATCAGATAGTTGACACCTGAAAGATATGATGGTTCTAACGCCATCAAGATCGATGACCCTAATTAAACTCAAGCTCGAACTTAACCACCAGTTAATGAAAACTTATGCATCCAAAAATCTAACGGTTATGTAAGAGTTTAATATAGCGATTCAAATTCCTTTTGGGACTAAACATACGCAAAATTTAAAGGATTATGTAGTATTTGAATTAATCAGGTGACAACGCATAGATTCCACTTACCATTCACGGTTAAATTTACAACGCATTCCATCATTTGATTGAAACCTCACATGTTCACGCCTTAAATTCAATTAACTCGGCATGCATCGATCATTGAAATAATACTAATTATATAAAGGGTGGCGGGTTAGGTCATTATTCATTTGGGAGAGTCTATGAGAGGATCTCTGATACTGATAAAATATAAATTCTAGTCATTCATACCAGAAAAAAGGTAAGAAATCAAAACCTAATTCACATTTTTCAATTTTATAGCTCATATTGTGAAAGAAAGAGCATAATGTTCGCTAGAAAGAAAAATATTTTGCAATAACCATTAGGAGAAGATAACCATGCCATTAGTGATGTCTTAGCCGATATTTATGTTACAGAAATGAGTTTTGAGTCTTCCATTCAAATCACAAAGCTTATTAACCAAGGGTGTTCAGAAAATTATGAACATGCATGGATCCGTAAGAGTAATATGTTTGAACCTCTCGTCCCTCAGGTTTATAGAAAACCTAACCTCATTCAGACATTCATGAAGCTTTGTAATGCAGAAACACATTTTATCATTTCAACAAATGACCTTAGGAATGTTTGTTCGATTTCCACAGAAAATATAGCTAAAATGTTGAATTTACCTTTAGGTAATTCTCCTATATTAGAGATCGACCTATTAAAAAGGGTTGAAGGTTGGTCAATGGATAAAAGAAACACAGTTATACAAAAGTGTATCATTTATCCTAAATAAACTTTCAAAGAGTTTCTGATTAGAGCATAGGTTTGTTCTCCAATGGCCATGCTTATGGGTCAGTCATAGCTTCTATCCTTAGATATGTTAACGATACCTTATTTTATGAAGTCATTTTGGTTATTATGGATGAAATTACATATGATGAAAAGGGGTCTAAATTTGATTATGCAATCTTTCTGGCTCATGCTATTCACTTTCAATTAGCATCATTTGAAGGATTGAAATGATTTAGGTATCAATCTTATCTCTTATTTTTAGTGTTATTTTCTCAGTCAAAATTTTATGAAAAGAAAGGTCTTTGATTTGTTAAAAAAGATAAAGTTGGAAATGGACTTCATGTTAAAAAATGGAGTTTTATTTTAACAGTCTCAGAAGTTGAGGATGCATTTCTACATTTTTCCAATTAATTTATATTTAACACATATGACCTTCTCATGGGACATGAACCTCCTAGAATGTCATTTTCTTATCAATAAAAGTTACAATTGCACCCTTTTTTTAGAGTAGGTGATTGGTTCTTTTTCAAGGAATTTACTATAATTAGAATTTATGGATTCAAATTAGAACCTTATCAATTACCCATTTATATTCCTACCAGATAGTTTTCCTTAAAATATTGCAGACAAATATTAATGATTGATTAGTTCCATTTTGTCTCAAGAGAAAAAAGGTTTTTTTCTCTTTACCTATAGATGTTTATTCTTTCTTTATTAAAATTAGGCCAGCCATTGATTACATAAAAAAATTGTTAACATCCTACCACTTGAAAAAGGATATATCATGGAAGTTTGATCCCTATCATGTTATATACGAACAACATAAGAATGTTGGATTACCTATTTATCAACATTGTCCAAATACTACTATTGAAATGACATCTAACAAGAAAACTTGGAAAGAGGTGCAAAATGTTTGATTATGCATAATTCAATCATCAAGACCAAGATGGAAAAACAATTGCAACCAAAACTTGTAGTAACAGCTCGAGCATAGATTCACTCCACTGATCCTGAGTGTGTAATCATGAGAGAAAAATTAGAAAATATCAATGAGCTAGAAACTGATCTTTCAAACATGGCAGTGGAGGAAATTGAAGTTGATAATCTAGAGCAGAGGGAAATCAAATGGATAAAATTGACAAATTCAATCAATGAGGAAATTGAAGAAGTGAAAGAACATATTTCTAAGCAAGTTACTTCCCTTCTTGGAGAATTTGAGAAAAAGAAATCAAAAGGACTCTTGGTCATGGTTTCTTCTGGTTTTCCTGCAAAAAATGAACATATTTATCATTAGTCATTAAGGACAGTACCTTGACCGACAACAAAGAATTTTCAAGGCCAAGGTTCATAACTTCAACTGACATAAAAAAATAATCAATTCAATCTCTTGGTCATGCAACCAGAGCCAAAGAAAAGTATTGGATTGACATAATACAACACTACCTCAGTGGGAGTAGATATAACTCAATATAATGACTTTCATTTAGTTGAATGGAATAAACAAATTGGTGAGATTATATCTCGAAGAATTATTCAATCATCAATGAATGTAAGGAAACTACAAAATGTAGTTGTCAAACTATCTCAGCAATTGAGTAATGAGAAAACAATTAATAGAATTAAAGAAAACAAACTTAGAGAATTGGAAGGACAGATTGCATCAATAACTGATGGAAATAAGGCAACTACAAATTTCAAAGCTATTTTGGACGAGAAACAAAAAGAGATAAGAAGTCTAAAAGCTCAGTTGAAAATTCCTCATTTTGAACTGACAGAGTTCAAAGAAAGAAAACATGACAACTCTTAGCAAAGAAATCGTTGAATTGAAATTAGAGAAAGAGAGTCTTTCGAAGAAATTTTAAAGAGAAGTAAATAAAGGAATTCAGGTTCATGATTTTTTTTTAATGTCACCCATGGTTACTTCAAGCTCAACCATAGGCCCACCAGAAAATAATCAGCAAAAAGGAAAGCACATAACCGAACTTGAAGAACAGTTGTAAAAGAAAACTCAAAAAAATATATTATAATTAAATAAAAAGAAATCTTGAGCAAGATTCTTGAAGATACTGAAGAACACACGACCCACACTAAGAAGGTGGGGGGGGGTGAATTAGTGTGTGAATTATTTTAACAATTTATTTTCACAAGTTACCAGTTAAAACATAATTGAACAGATTAAGAACAATCACATCATAATTACTATGAACACAAAGAACCAGATGTTTGTATAAGCTTTGTATAATTGATATGAATATATGTGATCGAGGATTTTCTTTTTAGCACCAACTAAATTTTTCAGCACCAACTGAAATAAGGAGCACCAACCCCTTGGAGAGCACCAACCCTCTGCCAAGACCCAGCTTGGCGCAAGACCCAGCTTGCTTCAATTCCCAGCTTGTTGATAGAACCCAGTCTATCCAACTAGAGTCTATTCAACTCCAGTAGTAGTGATCCATTATAGAATACATGATCAGAGATATACTTTAAGACACTCATCACCACATTTCATCTTCTCTGTTATTCACATTTTCTTTCCTCTGATATCTTCTTGGAATCTGCTTCAACTTATTTAACTTTTTTTCTGAACTGCATTTTATCTTCTCTCTATTATTCACATTTTCTTTCCTCTGATGTCTTCTTGGAATCTTCTTCAACTTTTTATCTTCTATTATGGACTGCAGAGACACTTTCTTCTCACCACTTTTTCTCGTTTATATAATCTTCAAACTGGTGTGAAATTTAAAACAACGTGTCCCTTTATTTGAACCATTGTACCTTTTCATTTAAAATGATAATGTAAACTTTAATTAATATCTTTTTTCTTTTTATTCTTTATTCATATTTTCATGATTTATTCTCTTTTAATCATGACTTTGTATCAGTTCATTTTTGTCATAAATTGATCACAGTCATGGATCAATTTAATCCTTTATACTCGATGCCTAATCTCTGTTATATTTACAGAGACCAGATTCCATGAAGGCGCTTCCTTCAAACCATCACATATGACAGTGCGTTACATAACCATGGGCTTTACCAATTATAGAGACATGTTATAATTTTCTTTCAATATTCTTATAGCGTATGACCAATGGCGATGACCAAATGCTAAGATTGAACGAGTGCTTGAGCACTTTACCAAATCAACAGTTGTGATTCAATATCCTGACAAGATGGACGGTTGATGGGATTTCGGTACTTTTCCCTTTGAGTTATCGTGAATTCCAATATTAAATAACTCACGATCAGGAAATCGCCGAAACAATCAGACAATTCATATTACCCACTGATATGGACGGTTGTCGGGATTTCGACACTTTTCCCATCGAGTCTTCATGACTTACTACATTGCAAAATTCTTGATTATGATATCTCCAATACAATCAGACGATTCATGTTTATCTCACGAAGATACATCAACAGTCCACCTTAAATCTTAATCCAATCCCTTCTTTCCTTAATCAAACGGTTGGGTCTTAATCAGGCATTGATATGTGTGGCTTCCAAGATTTTGTTGTTTTTGCCTTCAAATATTTGTGACCTCCAATAGTCCCTTTCGGTGTTTCGGTGTTTGGGACTTCGTGATGTTGGAGTTTTTGCTTACAACGAAAAAATCTCGAAGTGGTAACTCTCGATACTATGGATCATCTGACGCATGTCCCTTTCGAAGTTTCGACATTCAAGACTTCCGGACTATAGAGTATTTTCTTAGTGGTGAAATATCCCAAAGTAGGAATCTCGAAGTAACGTAAACTCTTACGCCACTTGATGACGTGTCACCAGCCTATTAGATGACACGTGTCATACATATTAGTGATTTTCACGTACCTGAAATGTTGTATCAACTTGACACTTGTCAGTGTCTTATTGTGCCACATTTCCTTAGTTGACGTGGTCTTCCACGCATTCTAGCTGACAAGGTTCACTGACCAATAGTTTTGATCCAACGATCCTCCATCGTCCTCCAAATCCAACGGACCATATTTGCTCATTCTTCATTGCTTTAATCCAACACTATAATATGATCAACGGATGAGAGCAACCCCGAAGAAAACTTTTAGATCAGACGAATTTCGGTATTTCGGGACTTCGTTTGTCGGGACTTCGAGACATGAAACATGTAAAAATCTCAAGGTAGATTTCGTCGATTAGATCAGACAGCTTAGAGATTACCCATGATTCGACGGTCCAGATACTCTTTCGCGATTTCGCGTTTTGCTATTTGGAAGGTTAGCATTCCCTTGACCTCTGATTTCCCGAAATCCGATATTCCACTCTCGTCGGATCGATGACCCACGTCGCTCCTCCTTTTTAGATTTGGATCTAACGGTCCACGTTATGTCCTCCAGATCAACGATCCTTATTTTATCATGATTTTTCATTTCACTATTTGGAATGTTAAGCACTTCCTTCCTTTAACTTTCCAGTCAGCGAAATGATGACCCTTCACCACGTGCCCTCGGGTTTCAACGGACAGGATTCACTCTCAATCCAATAATTTGGATTGGATCGTGAATTCACGTTTTGGTATTTTTCGAAGCATGCTCCGTTCTCTCAACTCGCAATCTCGTAATTCTTGAAATATAGTATGCCACTCTCGTCAAATCGACGACCCACATCGCTCCTCCTGATCAACAGTCCTTACCTTATCGTGATTTCGTGTTTCAATATTTCAAAGGTTAGAGCACCTCCCTTCCTCTGACTCCTGATTTCCCAATATCTGACTTCTTGATATTCTCTTACGTTGGATCGACGGTCCATGACCCTCCATGATCCAATGGTCCAGATCATATCACAATTTCACGTTTCACGAGTTCATGCAGCGCTATCTTTGACTTTCCTGATCTGCGAGTCAGTGAAATTACAATCACTTGCCACATGTCCTCTTGATCCAATGGATTAGATCATTTGGCTGCTTTGGAGTGTTAACTAACTCTTGGGCTTATCCTCCTTGCATCTCCACTAGATCCGATGGCTGACAGGTATTCTTGAAGTAGATCAACGGTCACGATATTTCAATGGTCCTCAAGCCCATGGTCACTCAAATGATCGATTTACATTGTATCAGATGATCAACATGGTCAAAATCTGTGATCGGACGGTTGTTGAGCTTCTCATTCTAATCAGACAGAGGCTAAGGTTTCTTCACTCTTATCGGACGGCTATTGAGGCTCTTCATTCACTAACTCTCCTGAGCTTTAATATAGTCATTCGTTAGTTCTCCTGATCTTTGATCTCTGCATTTTCTAATCCTCCCGATATTTTATCATAGGATTTTTTATCCTATCGTGATCAACAATAATCACGAATTTATTTTTCAACCTGATATACTGTGCAATGCGCTCTTCCTTCTAAGATTTGGTCTTCATACGGCTCGCTCGTCCTATTTTCTCTTCCTCCTGAGCTTACACTTTTCCTTCTCTGCATAATGTATGGCATCTTTTGCTGACTGATATACTGTTGACATCAATTACAATCTCATATGTCATTTAACAACAGATCATCTGATCGACTGTCAACACCAATCACTGTTGACATCAATGACAATATTTCCAACGATCACCCCCTTTTTCATTGAGGTCAACACACTAACTTCATAGACAAAACTCCCCCTATGCTGATGATTTCCTTTTATGAGGTTTTCCTTTATATGAAGTTTCTCTCCCCCTTTGACATCAATGGAAAAGGGTTTATTCTCCTATGATCTATTTGTATAAGTACTTCTCTGACCATTGGTAACTCCTTCTGCAATCAATCTTTTTCCGTTATAACAAAATGACTCTTTATGTCATTGATTGCTATCTCCCCCTGAGATATTCAATACATATCTGTTTTAAGGGTTTTTGCAAAAATAGATGCCACC
Source organism: Picea engelmannii (assembly GCA_009831015.1). Classification (NCBI taxonomy): domain Eukaryota; kingdom Viridiplantae; phylum Streptophyta; class Pinopsida; order Pinales; family Pinaceae; genus Picea; species Picea engelmannii. The sequence continues at coordinate 470,332 of ML790213.1, forward strand.
TATGGTAATCTGTATATGTTACTAACTAGACTGACCTTGGGTAAATCTTCCTACAGACATGTTCTTCCAATCATAGTTGAATGACTCCCCCTGTCAATATGCTTTCTCTCTTGCTGACTATTCTCCACCTTTGTTTCTGAAAAGGTAGATCTTCTTGACAGGGTTTCTTCCCCTGTTTTTTCTATAGGATGTCATGTACCTCATTTTGTACATCAAAATACTGTTGTTGTGGATATTGGAACACTACGCAATTGTAGCTCATCCTTTTTTCAAACAATCCTTGGTTCTGTTCATCGATTCTCATCGATCTCTACCAATTGTTTTTATATCATCCACCTTGACATATGTACTCTCAACAATCTTATGTATCCTAAGATTGTAGAACTTGTATTCTTTCTTGGTAGTATCATATATAAGAAGAATACCTTCATCAGATCTGGCATCAATGTTTTTGAAATTCTTCTCAAGATTTTTGATATAACCCTTACTTCCAAAGACTTTGAAGTATTTTACAGAATGAACTCTCCCAAACATGGTTCAAAAGGAGTTTTACTACTGTTAATCCTGAGCTAACTTCTGTTCAATATGAATATTGATGTGCTTATAACTTCCCTCCAATATCAATACTAATTGATGTAATATCCATTAGATAATTATCTTCATCTTCACGGTCCTCATTGGGATAGGGACACTTGGATGCAAAATGACCAACTTTTCCACATTTAAAACATTTGTAAATAGGTTTGCCTTTGTACTTCCCTGATCCTTTCTGAACTTTTCTAATGAAATTGGCTTCCTCCACATCAGATTCTTCATGATGGCTGGATTGAGGTTTTTTCTCTTGATTTATCTTTGTGTCGGATGCTTTGACAACTATTTCATCTTTTGTTGATTTATCATGCCCTGTTCTCATTTCATATGCTGTAAAGATTCCATGGAGTTGATCAACTGTGAGTGTATTTAGATTGTCTCTATCTTAAATTAAAGAAATCTTTGCATCATATATCATAGGTAATGACCTTAAGATTTTGTGCACAAAGGGTTTATCTGTAACTTCTTTTTGTTGTTCTAGGATTGAATATTTATCATCAACGTCATCATTGTGTGCACCAGAAGATTCTTTATCCTTGTTTTGAGAATATTCCTTATTAGAAGTTTTATCCCCCAAACTCATATTATTAACTTCATCAATTTCAGGAGCAATATTTTCCTCATCTTTCTTATTTGGTACTTGGGATTTTATTTTCCATATCTTCTTATTTACTCTTGTTGTCATATTGTGTGAATCATTTCTTATTAACTATTTTCTTGAGTTCCAACAGTTATAGGCTTTGTGACCATATTCACCACAACTATAGCATCTCATAGTGTAACAATGTGCAACAATATGTCCAACATGATTGTAGTTCCAACATCTTATATTGTTGTTGAACCTACGAATTTGTTTTCTTCCATGATGCCTACATTCCAAGGCTTTATGACCATATTCATTACAAGCAAAACAATAACCTTTAAATACACTCTCATACCTTCTTTGATTCATCCATGAAGGCGTCTCCCTTCTAAACTTGCTTTGAGGACTATGAATAGCTTCTGGATGTCTTCCATGATCATATCTTATGAATTTTGTAGTGTTGCTTTTATTTCTTGAATGTGTAGAAATTGAGTCATACCTGCTTTTACTTTTTGCAAATGAAGAAGTTGTTTCAAACCTGTCTTCATCCTTTACAACTGAAGGAACTGTGTCAGACATGTTTTCACCTTTTACAAATGAAGGACCTGCATCAGATTTCTTAGGGATACTGATCTTTTCCTTATTGTATCGAAGACTAGATTTGTCACTTGGTGATCTATGACTATTTAGGATCTCATCCAGGGTCATGGAGCTGATCAAGAACTTGTTTTGGGTGTCTGACTTCTAAACCTTCTTTCTAAGATTCACAACTTCTACTTCCAGCTCATGACAGGATTCTTCCTTTTTTTCCAACCGATTCCTTACTACCTCTTCTCTCCTTTTGGATTCTTCAAGTTGGATTTTAAGATTGACATAGTTTTCCCTTAGATCCTTTAGATCTACAATGATTTTACTTGAGACATCATCTTCCTTCTTTTCTTCTTTTGCTTGACTGATTTCATTTTTCAGTCTGTTGATTTTCTCTTCATTTTCTTCTGTTAGACCAACAACTTTTGTTTTCAATTTTTTGATCTCATCTTCTTTGTTTTCTAACTGAATCTTTTTCTCATATATGATTTCTTTATTGTATTTGAGCTTTTCTTTTATTTCTAGGATATGCTTCTGATTTCCAAGCTCATCATTTTCCTTCTCCTTTTCTTTTACTTGATTAATTTATTTCTTCAACTTCTTGATCTCCTCTTCTTTCTCTTCTAATTGATTGTCCTATTCATATATTATCTTATCACTGTCCTTGAGCATTTCCTTTATTTTCAAGACATGTTTTTTATTATTTTCAAGGAATTCTTGAGTGTAGTCATGAAGATAGCTATAGTCTGATTCATTATGGTGATAGAGGTATTCATGGAAACTCCAATCAACCTTTTCTTTGGCCTTTGATATTTTTTCTTCTTCTTCTTCCATGGGATAAATGCTAATGTTGGTCACTATAATTGCTTAATTAATTTTAAACAACCAAGTGAAACATAAATTATCAACCCAGGGAAGTCTTTTGTTTCAAAGGTAGCCACGCACTATATATGCTCAATTTCAAAAGCACTTAGTGTTGTAGTAAAGAAAATTATTCTAT
>ML790213.1:474808-489052 GCA_009831015.1 Picea engelmannii
GTGATATTATGAGTCTAAATACTAGTGATGAAGGGTATAATAATGACAAAAAGTATGGGCAAAAAGGTGCAATATGTGGTCCTAACAGCTAACAGAACATTTTGTTATTGTATCTGAGTCTCCTTCTTTACTTGCAGAGGAGGATTTAATATCACTGCTATTGCAGTCAATATATTGTGGGGAGTCCTTACTTTTATTGATGGCCGAGTCTTCATATTCATCCTTGATAGGAATGTCTTATGTGTCTTTATTTTTTATTTGATAAATATTTTCTAACTTCAACCATAAGTCCTTGGTGGATGTTCATAGTCCTATTCTTGTCTTGACTGTATCTGATAATCCATTGAGAAGAATCTTCAATGCCACTTCATTGTTCTTCCTTTCTCTTCTTTGGATTGTAATTTTGGATAGATTCTTTGATGTAGTTAAGTCCCAAGGCTTGCTTACTATTGAACTCCAAACCTCAGATCCTTTTGACTTCAAAAACTATTTCATATTTTCTCTCCATGAGAAATAATCTGTTCCATTGAATAAAGGAGCTTCAATTGCAGAGAGAGCCATGTGTCCACCCATTTCTTCAGGATCTTCCTTCCAGTATATTTAAACTATGTTTGAAGGAACCTTTCTCTGATACCAATTGAATAACACACGACCCACACTATGAGGGGGGGGGGGTGAATTAGTGTGTGAATTATTTTAACAATTGTTTTTCACAAGTTACCGGCTAAAACATAATTGAACAGATTAAGAACAATCACATCATAATTATAATGAACACAAAGAACCAGATGTTTGTATAAGCTTTGTATAATTGATATGAACATAAATATGAATATATGTGATCGAGGATTTTCTTTTTAGCACCAACTAAAGTTTTCACCACCAACTGAAATAAGGAGCACCAACCCCTCAAAGACCACCAACTCTCTGTCAAGACCCATCTTGTCACAAGACCCAGCTTGCTCCAAGTCCAACTTGCTGATAGAACCCAATCTATCCAACTAGAGTCTATTCAACTCCAGTAGTAGTGATCCATTATAGAATCAATGATCAGAGATATACTTTAAGACACTCATCACCACATTTCATCTTCTCTATTATTCACATTTTCTTTCCTCTGATATCTTCTTGGAATCTGCTTCAACTTATTTAACTTTTGTTTTGAACTGCATTTTATCTTCTCTCTGTTATTCACATTTTCTTTCCTTTGATGTCTTCTTGGAATCTGCTTCAACTTTTTATCTTCTATTTTGGGTTGCAGAGACACTTTCTTCTCACCACTTTTTCTTGTTTATATAATCTTCAAACTGGTGTGAAATTTAAAACAATGTGTCCCTTTATTTGAACCATTGTACCTTTTCATTTAAAATGATAATCTAAACTTTACATAATATCATTTTTCTTTTTATTCTTTATTTATATTTTCATGATTTATTCTCTTTTAATCATGACTTTGTATCGGTTCATTTTTGTCATAAATTGATCAGAGTCATGGATCAATTTGATCCTTTATACTCGATGCCTAATCTCTGTTATATTTATAGAGATCATATTCCATGAAGGTGCTTCCTTCAAACCATCACATATGACTGTGTTTTACATAACCACGGGCTTTACCAATTATAGCGACATGTTATAATTTTCTTTTAATATTCTTATAGCATATGACCAACGGCAATGACTGAATGCTAATCTTGAACGAGTGCTTGAGCACTTTACCAAATCAATGGTCATGAATCAATCTCCTGACGAGATAGACGACTAACGGGATTTTGGTATTTTTCCCTTCGAGTTATCGTGACTTCCAATATTACAAAACTCACGATCACGAAATTGCCGAAACAATTGGACGGTTCATATTAAACACTAATATGGATGGATGTCGGTATTTCGATGCTTTTCCCATCGCGTCTTCATGACTTACTACATTGCAAAACTCCCAATTATGATATCGTCGATACAATCAGATGATTCATGTTTATCTCGCGGAGATACATCAACGGTCCACCTTAAAGCTTAATCTGATCCCTTCTTTCTTTAATCGAATGACTGTGTCTTAATCAAGCATTGATATGTGTGGATTCCGGGATTTTTTTGTTTTCGCCTTTGAATCTTCGTGACCTCCAATAGTCCCTTTCATTGTTTCGACGTTCGGGACTTCGTGATGTTGGAGTTTTTGCTTACAATGAAAAACTCTCGAAGTGGTAACTCTCAATACTATAGATCATCCGATGGTCCAGATCCTCTTTTGTGATTTCACGTTTCTCTATTTGGAAGGTTAGCATTCCCTTAACCTCTGATTTCCCAAAATCCGATATTCCACTCTTGTCGGATCGACGACCCACGTCGCTCCTCCTTTTTAGCTTTGGATCTAACAGTCCATGTTATGTCCTCCAGATCGACGGTCCTTATTTTATCGTGATTTCACATTTCTCTATTTGGAATGTTAAGCACTTCCTTCCTTTGACTTTCCAGTCAGTGAAACGATGACCCTTCGCCATGTTCCCTCGGGTTTCAATGGCCAAGATTCACTCTCGATCCAATGGTCTAGATTGGATCGCGAATTCGCGTTTCGGTATTTTGAGAAGCATGCTCCGTTCTCTCAACTCGCAATATCTTAATTCCCGAAATCTGGTAAGCCACTCTCGTCAGGTCGACGACCCATGTCGCTCCTCCTGATCGACAGTCCTTATCTTATCGTGATTTCATGTTTTTTTATTTCAAAGGTTAGAGCACCTCCCTTCTTATGACTCCTGATTTCCTGATATCTGATTTCCCAATATTTGCTTATGTTGGATCAATGGTCCACGATCCTCCATGATCCAATGGTCCAGATCATATCGCAATTTCGCGTTTCGCGAGTTCATGCAACACTGTCTTTGACTTTCCTGATCTACGAGTCAGCGAAATTACAATCACTTGCCACATGTGCTCTTGATCCAACAGATCATATCATTTCACTTCTTTGGAGTGTTAAATAACTCCCGGGCTTATCCTCCTTGCATCTCCACTAGATCCAACGGTTGATGGGTATTCTTGAAGAAAATCAATGGTCACGATATTTCAATGGTCCTCAAGCCCACGGTCACTCAAATGACCAATGTGCATTGTATCAGATGATCAACACAGTCAAAAAAATTTATCGGATGGATGTTGAGCTTCTCATTCCGATCAGATGGTTGTTGAGTTTTTTCACTCTAATCGAACGGCTGTTGAGGCTCTTCATTCACTAACTCTCCTAAGATTTAATATAGTCAGTCGCTAGTTTTCCTAATCTTTGATATCTTCGTTTGCTAACCCTCCTGATATTTTATCATAGGATTGTTGATCCTATCGTGATCAACAATAATCACGAATTTCTTTTGCAACCTGATATACTATGCAATGTGCTCTTCCTTCTGAGCTTTGGTCTTCTTATTGCTCGCTTGTCCTGTTTTCTCCTCCTCCTGAGCTTGCGCTTTTCCTTCTCTGCATAATGTATGACATCTTCTGCTGATTGATATACTGTTGACATCAATGACAATCTCATATGTCATTTAACAACAGATCATCTGATCGACTTTCGACATCAATGACTGTTGACATCAATGACTATTGACATCAATGACAATATTTCCAACAATATAGTATCTCCCGATATGGACGACTGATGGGATTTTGGTACATTTCCCTTTGAGTTATCATGAATTCCAATATTACAAAACTCACAATCACGAAATCGCCGAAACAATCAGACGGTTCATATTACCCACTGATATGGATGACTGTCAAGATTTCGTCACTTTGCCCATCGAGTCTTCATGACTTACTACATTGAAAAATTCCCGATTATGATATCGCTGATACAATCAGAAGATTCACATTTATCTCGCGGAGATACATCAACAGTCCACCTTAAAGCTTAATATGATCTCTTCTTTCCTTAATGGAACGACTATGTCTTAATCAGGCATTGATATGTGTGGCTTCCCAGATTTTGTTGTTTTTTCCTTCAAATCTTCGTGACCTCCAATAGTCCCTTTCGGCGTTTCGGTGTTCGGGACTTCATGATGTTGGAGCTTTTACTTATAGCGAAAAACTCTCAAAGTGGTAACTCTCGATACTATGGATCATATGACGCATGTCCCTTTCAGAGTTTCGGCATTCGAGACTTCCGGAAGATAGAGTATTTTCTTAGTGGTGAAATATCTCGAAGTAGGACTCCCGGAGTAACGTAAACGCTTACGTCACTTGATGACGCATCACCAGCCTATTGGATGCCACGTGTCATACATATTCATGATTTTCACGTACCAGAAATGTTGTATCAACTTGACACTTCTCAGTGTCTTATTGTGCCACGTGTCCTCGGCTACCACGTGTCATACATATTCTCTTTATGAAATCAACAATCGTGATTCAATCTCTTGACGAGATGGATGACTAACGGGATTTCTGTACTTTCCCCTTCGAGTTATCGTGAATTCCAATATTACAAAACTCACGATCGCGAAATCGTTGAAACAATCAAACGGTTCATATTACCCACTGATATGGACGACTGTTGGGATTTTGGCGCTTTTCCCTTCGACTCTTCATGACTTACTACATTGCAAAATTCTCGATTATGATATCACCAATACAATCAGATGATTCATGTTTATCTCGCGGAGATACATCAACGGTCCACCTTAAATATCAATCCGGTCCCTTCTTTCCTTAATCGAATGTTTGTGTCTTAATCAGGCATTGATATGTGTGGCTTCCGGGATTTTGTTGTTTTTCCTTCAAATCTTCGTGACCTCCAATAGTTGTTGGATTAATGAGACAGGGGGTGAATCAGTAATAGAGAAATGTAATCCCTTTTAACCATATAATCCAAGTGTTATATCAATGAAGCATTATCATCCAATAACTGTAGAGTAACTAAACAATGAACAAATGAACAATCATACACATACACAGTACACTAGTGTTTTACATGGAAACCCAAATCGGGAGAAAACCACAGAATGCTTTTTCTTATATGTCTTGAAGAATTACTTTCATTGGAAGTACCAACTTCCTTTGTTTTCCACTTGAAAATGGAAGGAGGCTCCAACTCCCCAATTCTCTGGCTACAACCAGAAGGAGGCTACAACCCCCTAAGTTCTCCAGCTACAACCGGAAGGTGCCTACAACCACCTGTCCTTGCCCCGTCCTGCCACCCTGAAGTAGAAGTAGAATGATGGAACCACTGTCACACTATCACTGTGAGATATACCGCTGTAAACCTGTAGCAATAAATTTGAACCATGCATCAACCTGTAACTCAACCTGTAATCAACCTGTACCATAAACAAGTGCATCAACCATGCACCAACATGTAATCAACCTGTACCATAAACAAGTGCATCCAACCATGTACCAAGTATGTACCAATCATGTGTCAACTACTCATCAACTATGACTCATCAATATGTAGCAACATCATCAACTATACACCTCATGTATGTGCTAACTCGTCAACCACTTGTCTCAACCATGTACTCAACATGTACCTCAACCAAAATCCCTCATCAATTTCATCATCCAAATATGATTTGTAGCTCTATAATAGAACTGGTGTATATTATCACATTCCTACAAACCTTCCTTAACTTTAACAACAAGATACTAGCATTTTCATCAAACTTTTATTTAGTCTCACGAGACTAGTTTTGGATTAGTCAACAACCTTGACTTGAAATAATCATAAATTTGTACCTGTAATGAATAAAGATCTGAAATTGATATACAATTTTCTTCAGTGTTTTTTATGCAATTCCTCCAAGTTCCACTACTTGGAACCTCTCAGAAAAGGAGTTATAGAAAAAATGGCATACCTTGTTGAATTCTGGCTTATTCTAGAGAGCAACCTTGTAGAGTGTGCCCTGCACAAAATGTTTGATGAATTGATATGAAACTATTACATAGGATAATTAAGGATATAAACTAACCAACACATTTTGTCTCACTAAATTTGGATTTGTTATGAATAAGTTATGATGTTTTTACCCGAAACACCTGATTTTGACTAGTTTCAGGACTGGCCACAAACTCTATTTTCCATGGAGTGTAACTCCCAAAATACAACGACCCACAAGCTGAAATGCTTACCACATATACTTGGATATGTTTTCTCACTTGAATAGTAATTTCATGGTCTGAATCATTATATAAAAAAAGTTATAGCAAAAATGGTGAGATGACCTTTAAATAACATACCTTATAAAGCACCATCAAAAGAATTTATCCTTCCTTGCATTTCGGCCTTCTTTTCTTCACCTTCACTCTGAATTCTGGTTTATATATCCTTGGTTACCTCAAACACATATAGATATTCAATATTCTCAAGTGTGTTTCAAATGAGAGAGCCTTGCCTCTTATTTATACTCTCCAAGTAGCTTCCTTAAAAACATCTTCTAGGTCACTTGGCCCACTTTCCTTATTTTAGGGTTGGGTCCACTTCTAATTTCTCCACTAAATTTATTATTGAAATAATATATTTTTTATTCACTTTGAATTATAATACACTCATCACTTCACTTTATTATTTACCTTTTAAAATCCCTTAAACCACCTTGACTACTTTGACCTTTTGGGGCTTCTAGATGATATATGAGTGTCCTCCAACTTCGTAAGGCTATAACTCTCAAACCGTGAGGAGTTATGTGACGTTCTACATACCACCATAAATGGAATGACAAGCACTATCCATCTAGGATATTTTCCCTAACAAATTCACTTTCCTTCATCTCATTATTCCACAATTAAGCATGGGTTCTCTTACTCCACAAAGCGTCTTCCCATGAGGGCTTTCACCATAAGGGGACCACTTTGGAGTTCATCCATATTTACTTCTTATCAACCATGAAAAAACAATAATGATTCATATTTACATCAAACAATATTGGGTCCATTACCTAAACCTTTGTGCTACGAGGCTTTCTTCAAGGGTTGACATCAATGACAACCAACCTTAATCAACAATCTCCCCCTTTGGCATTGATGGAAACACTCTGATGCAATACTGAAATCATATCACTCATGCTCCCTCCGAAGTCATGCCTTTGTCCTCTGCATCTGATAAATATTCTCCCCCTGGAACCATGCCTCTGTCCTCTACATCTGATAAATCTGCTCCCCCTAGAACCATGCCTCTATCCTCTGCATCTGATAAATATCTCCCCCTTTTTCATCAATGGCAAAGGTATATTTCCATCCGTGGCTACTCCCCTTGACAGACTGTCCTCTTATGGTGCTTCCTCGTGTACATCTAAGATATATAAGATAATCATTCAAAAAGAATTCATTTTTAGAGTAGAAATAACTCAAAGTCTTTGGTGAAGATATTCAAAGGCTTCCCGTGAAAGTGGTTTTGTAAATATGTCTGCCACTTGTTCTTTTGTGCCCACATATTCAACTCTGATGTTCTTTTCTGCAACCTGTTCCTGTAGAAAGTGATACTTGATTGGAATGTGCTTTGTCTTGGATTGCATCACTGGGTTTTTTGAGATATTGATGGCACTTGTATTATCACAATATATTGGAATGGGCTCATCATACTCGACTTGTATATCTATCAAAGTTTGTTTCATCCAAAGAACCTGTGTACAACATGTTGTTGCTGCAATATACTCTGCCTCGGCTGTAAATAGAGATACCGATGATTGTTTCTTTCTTAGCCATGATACCAAACACTCACCTAAGTAGAATGTTGCTCCACTGGTGCTTTGTCGGTCATCAATACAACTTGCCCAATCTTCATCTGTGTAGGCAATAAGTGATAGATCTTTTCCTTTTGGATGCCATAATCCAAACTCTTCTGTTCCTTTGAGATATCTGAAGATCCTCTTTACTGCTAGTACATTTGATTCCTTTGGTGCTTCTTGAAATCGTGCCACCTGTCCAACTACCTGCATTACATCTGGTCTGGATGTTGTCACATATAGTAGGTTGCCAATCATTGACCTATATTGCCTCTGATCTGTAGACTTTGAATCATCATCTTTGCTCAACTTACAACTGGTTTGCATGGGAGTGATAACTGGTTTGCAATCTTCCATTCCGAACCTCTTTAGCATTTCTCTGATATACTTGGTTTGAGAAATAAAAATTTCTTGGTTGCTTTGACATATTTGAAGTCCCGGAAAGAAGGATAGTTCTCCAAGTAACGACATTTCAAATTCATTTTGCATATCTTTTGCAAATTTCTAGCTTAACCTGCCATCATCACTACCAAAAATAATATCATCAACATAAACTTCAATTAATAAAATATTACCTTGATTTAACTTGATGTAGAGGTTGTTGTCTGCACTTCTTTTTCTGAACCCTGCCTGCTGCAGATACTTATCCAGTCTGGAGTACCATGCTCTAGGAGCCTATTTTAGACCATAGAAGGCCTTCTTTAATTTACACACATAGTCTGTGTTCTTTGACAACTGAAATCCTTCTGGTTGTTCAATGTAGACTTCTTCTTCAATTTCCCCATTCAGAAAAATTGATTTTGCGTCCATCTGATATACTTTAACATTTTTGGAGCATGCATAAGCTAAAAGAAAACAAATTGCTTCCATTTTGGCAACTGGGGAAAATGTCTCTTCAAAGTTTATTCCTTCAATCTGTGCATATCCTTTACATACCAATCTAGCTTTGTTCCTTGTAACATGTCCATGTTCATTCAATTTATTCCTGAAAACCCATTTTGTGCCGATCACATTCTTATTCTTTGGTCTTGGAACCAATTCCCAAGTGTCATTTTTCTCTATTTGATCCAATTCTTCATCCATGGCCATATTCCAAAATTCATCCTTGTTGGCTTCTTCAAAACAGTTTGATTCAATTGTAGATAAGAGTGCTAGGTGTGTTTGTTCTGGTGAATGGATTTTTCTTCTAGTCTCAACTCCTGCATCTTTGTTCCTGATAAATTGATCTAAAGGATGATTCTTTTGTACTCATTTACTGGGTGTCTTTGGAGATACTTGTTGGACTTACTCTTATGCTTCTGTCAGATTCTCTTCATCTTCATCTTCCTCTTCTACTTCTTTTTCATATTCTTCTTCAAAAAGTTGTTCCATTGATTTGTTTTCTTCTTCCTTTGATTCTGGTATGCCTGTTACATCAATTGTTACGTTGATGTTTTCCACAACTTTGTTTAATCTTAGATTGTAACACTTGTATGATTTCCTTGTACTTGAGTAACCAACAAGTATTCATTTGTCTGCATGAGAGTGAAACTTTCCCATTCTTCCATCTTCTCTTTTGATGTAGCATTTGTTTCCAAAAACTCTAAAGTGCTTCACATTTGTTGGTCTTCCTTTCCATAGCTCGTAGGGAGTTTTTATCAGTGTTGTTTCTGAGAATTACTCTGTTTTTAATGTGAACTGATGTATGCACTACCTGTGTCCAAAAAATATATGTCAATTTGTAATCCATTAGTATTGTTTGAGCCATTTCCTGTGTAATTATCATCCATTACGATAATGTTCCTTTGTCTTTGAACCACTCTCTGAACCAATCTATGAATCCATGCTCTCGTCCACTATCATATATCTATTAAAACTTGCTAAGACTTCTTACAAATCCATATCTGTCCATACTGTCCAAGACTCTACTTTCGCAACTATCCATAATGCTAACCCATTTATCATTATACTATCAAACTGTACTTATGTTGACTGATTGCTCTGAATATGTCTTCTCAAACTCTGTAAGTTGCTCGAAGGATGGTTCTTTGGTCTGTCACAGCTATCGCATAGACTCCCCCTATCTAATATTCATATTACTTGGGAGTCTCTAAGCTGGATGTCTCAGAACAATTCCTGCTCTGATGTGTATTCATCATCATCTTCATTGGTAGATTCATCATCATCTTCATTGGTAGATTCATTATCTCTCTTGGCTATGACTTCTTTCTTTCTATCTATGGATTCATCTTTCACTACAATGTCTGAAAGTACAATATCTTGAACCTGTTCCTTATTTACATGTCCTTCCTTTCTTTCAGTTATTTTCCAAACCTTTATGTATCTAACATCTTTCCTTTTCTCTGTAGAATTTTCTTCATCTCGTTTTATTGTCAATCTTGCGATCTTTGGTACCTGGTGTTTGTTCACTTGTTCTTCCTATTTTCTTATCCATGCTTTCTTATATCTGATATCAGTATTATCTTTCATGGAAGTATTGATCATGCTTCTACAATCACTGGCTATGTGTCCATAGTTATGACATTTGCAACACTCAATGTTACATGCGACCACATAGGCACGGTCTTCTTGAACATTTCATTTATAATCCATGCAATCTGCAACCTTATGTCCAAAGTTAGTACAATAAAAACAATGACCATAAAATAAATTGTCATACCTGTGAGTGAATGATGTTCTTTGTGGCGTAGTCCTTCTGAATTTTTTCTTTGACTGATCATATCATGATTGAATCTTCTTTGTGGCTTGAACATGGATGGTATTCTTGAAGATGTATCTTCAATAGTTTTCTTAAATTCTGGTTGACCATGATTCCTTCCTTTGAGTACTTCTGCATAACTCTTTCTATTTTCTTCATTCTTCTTTTCTAGCAACGCAGAGTGCTTCTCTTCATTCTCTACAACTGATGTGGATGTTTTTGTCTCTTCAACTTTCTTGTTGAGCTTGTCAATTTTGACTCTTAGTGTGACAACTTCTTCTTCAAGATTCTCAACCTCTTCTTCTTTCTTCATTATCTGAGACTTCATGACCTCTTCTATTCTCTTTGCTTCTTCAATTTGGATTTTCAATGCAATTATTTCTTCTTCCATTATTATCTCTTCTTGACCAAACTCTTCCTCAAGTTGGTTTAAATCATTGGTTATTTCCTTGAGATGATCCATCAATATATTTTCTCTCTTTTATGCGTCTTCCTTTTGTGCTACTATTTTGTCTTCTAAACATTTCTTTTGACATTCTAGAGTTTCTTCAATTCTTCTGGCCTCTTCTAGTTGAGCTCTTAAATTCTTGATGACCTGCTGATCCTTTTCATAACCTTGAACACTTTGCTTTTGCTTCACCAATTCTTTCTTGGATGACTTGTTTTCTTCTCTTTCTTTCCTTAGATATTTAATTGCACTGATCAATTTTTCTTTGTAATCAACTTTTGCTTCATCATACTCTTCCTCTTCTGAATCTATCTAACATGATGATCATCTTTCTTCGTGTTATGTATTTGCATCTTCTTTGGCGTTTTCTGAATCTGCGATGGGTGAAGAAAATATGTCATGTAACTTATCCCAAAGTTATTTGGCTGATGAACATTTACCAACCTTTTCTCTTACCAGTTTAGGTAATCCTTCCCAAATGAAATCCATTACTATTTTGTTATTCTTCTTCAATTCCTTCTTAGTTGCAGTCTTTTCCCTTTTTGAAATATCATATCCTGTAACAACTGATAGCCAAATATAATGTCCCTGTGCCTATAAAAAAACTTCCATCCTTCTGCTCCACATCTCATACTTAAAACTTCCATCCTTCCTTGCATTTCGGCCTTCTTTTCTTCACCTTCACTCTGAATTCTGGTTTAGATATCCTTGGTTACCTCAGACACATATAGATATTCAATATTCTCAAGTTTGTTTCAAATGAAAGAGCCCTGCCTCTTATTTATACTCTCCAAGTAGCTTCCTTAAAAACATCTTCTAGGTCACTTGGCTCACTTTCCTTATTTTAGGGTTGGGTCCACTTCTAATTTCTCCATTAAATTTATTATTGAAATAATTTATTTTTTATTCACTTTGAATTATAATACACTCATCACTTCACTTTATTATTTACCTTTTAAAATCCATTAAACCACTTTGACTACTTTGACCTTTTGGGGCTTCTAGATGATATATGAGGGTCCTCCAACTGCGTAAGGCCATAATTGTCAAATCGTGAGGAGTTATGTGATGTTCTACATACCACTAGAAATGGCATGAAAAGAACTATCCATCTAGGATATTTTCCCTAACAAATTCACTTTCCTTCATCTCATTATTCCACAATTAAGCTTGGGTTCTCTTACTCCACAAAGCGTCTTCCCGTGAGGGCTTTCACCATAAGGGGACCACTTTGGAGTTCATCCATATTTACTTCTTATCAACCATGACAAAACAATAATGAGTCATATTTACATCAAACAATATTGGGTCCATTACCTAAACCTTTGTGCTACGGGACTTTCTTCAAGGCTTGACATCAATGACAACCAACCTTAATCAACAATAGTCCCTTTTGGCATTTTGGCGTTCGGGACTTTGTGATGTTGGAGGTTTTTCTTACAACGAAAAACTCTCAAAGTGGTAACTCTCAATACTATGTATCATCTGACGCATGTCCCTTTCGGAGTTTCGGCATTCGAGACTTCTAGACTATAGAGTATTTGCTTAGTGGTGAAATACCCTGAAGTAGAACTCCTAGAGTAACGTAAATGCTTACATCACTTGATGACATGTCACCAGCCTATTGGCTGCCACGTGTCATACATATTCATGATTTTCACG
The DNA here is from genome assembly GCA_009831015.1 of Picea engelmannii. Lineage (NCBI taxonomy): Eukaryota > Viridiplantae > Streptophyta > Pinopsida > Pinales > Pinaceae > Picea > Picea engelmannii. The sequence goes on from ML790213.1 coordinate 487,326, forward strand.
TACCAGAAATGTTGTATCAACTTCACACTTGTCAGTGTCTTATTGTGCCACGTGTCCTTAGCTGACGTGGAGTTTTTTCTCTGATACCATGTTAAGATTTTCCATTACACCAAAACATGCAGGTGTTAGTAAAATTCCAAATCAACAACATCACCTTGAGTGGATGGTTAGTCCCATGTTCCGAGCATGGTGGTTAGTCCATGAGAGGTGCAACAGTTAGTCCAACACCCCTAGTCCACGAGAGGTGCGGTGGTTAATCCAACACCCCCCCTCTGACGTAACTCAAGGGAATTGAACTTGGGCCAATGCTCTGATACCATGTTAATATTTTCCATTACACCAAAACCCACAGGTGTTAGTAAAATTCCAAATCAGCAAAATCACCTTGAGTGGGAGGTTAGTCCCATGTTCCCAGCATGGCGGTTAGTCCATGAGAGGTGTGGTGGTTAGTCCAACACCCCTAGTCCAAGAGAGGTGCGGCGGTTAGTCCAACACCCCCCCTCCGACGTAACTCAATGGAATTGAATTTGGGCCAATGCTCTGATACCATGTTAAGATTTTCCATTACACCAAAACCCGCAGGTGTTAGTAAACTTCCAAATCAGAAACATCACCTTGAGTGGGCGGTTAGTCCCATGTTCCTAGCATGGAGGTTAGTCCACAAGAGGTGTGGCAGTTAGTCCAACACCCCTAGTCCAAGAGAGGTGCGACAGTTAGTCCAATAGATACATTAGATAAAACTGTTGGTACATAAAACACTTAGTTGACACCAGACAAATATTGTGAGATCAAATTATTCAAGCTATGGAACAATTCAAGACCCACTTGGAAATATATCATTTATGTGAAACAATGACCATATATCAGTTATGTGAAACAAAAATACGGTGATGTAGGAAATCTTATCTTAATTCTTTTCGAACACATAAATAAAATTCTATAGAAATCCAAGTAATCCCTTACCTTCTTAAGGTCCAATAGACCAAATTCAGTCTCAGTGGAAGTTCATCATCATCAACATCATCAACATCATCAGCATCATCATCACATCATCATCATCATCATCATCATCATCAATGTGGCTAATTTGCAGGTTGAAAATATTTTATGATATGGTACTAGCAGTTTAGGTATTTCCAAAATATTCTACCTCTTAAGGAACATTGATCATCACAACCAACTCTCACCCAATGTCACACCTTAAAAAGTTGAAAGAAGAAACTAGGGTTTTAAGATTTTTCCATATTAAATTCTTTGTATCGATTATTTTTTTCAATCCACATATATGCCAATAGATAAAGGATAATACACAAATGAAAAATGACAGTTTATAAGAGATAAGAGTTTTCCTACAAACACAAAATTTATAGAGAAATCACTGCCTTAAAAAACACTTTTGACATAATTAGTTCATTTCTTAACCATGACATTCAAGCTCACCTATCATAAAATTGTTTCTTAACACTCATAATCTTCATTAAATAAATCATTGCCTTAAAAAACAAAATTGACATAATCAGTTCCTTTCTTAAACCATGACATCCAACCTCACCTATCATAAACTTGTTTCTTAACACTGATAATCTTCATTACACACACAAAAACAATATTTTGTAGAGAAATTATTGCCTTAAAAAGAACCTTTGACATAGTTAGTTCCTTTCTTAACCTCACCTATCGTTCATATATATATATATATATATATATATATATATATATATATATAT
>ML790213.1:496348-512163 GCA_009831015.1 Picea engelmannii
AAAGAATTTTTCCATGGCTATTGTTTCTATTGTTCTAACTTTGGTCACAAAGCTGTAAATTGTTCCTTAAGACTTAGACATGAGCAATTAAGATTTCAAAGGAATAAATACTTCCCACAACAAAGAATGATACAATCAAGTAACAATCCTTCACAGACTCAAAATTGCCAAATTAAGTCTAGACACATACAACTAAGGAGGCCAAGAAATAATCAACAGTCAATAAGTAGACAACACTGCAACAATAAGTTTGACCTATTAAATAATGAGATTGAATGCTACAACTGTCATAACTTTGGACATAAATCTATTGACTGTCGGTTAAGGAACTATGAACCAGATTCGAAATCCCCCTGAAAATGTCAAGTTTTGGAAGAAGAAGGAAAGTGACAAGTGTGGATTAGTATTGTCCGCTCAAAGAAAAATGAACCCTTGGTATATAGATAGTGGATGCTCCAAAAACATGACGGGAGACAAAGGCAAGTTTCTATCTCTAAGTGAAAGCAAATCAGGAAACATAACCTTTGGAAATGATGCTCCAGGGAAAATAAAGGGCAAAGGGATGGTGAGCTTAAGTAATGGAAAAGGAAAAGCCCAAGATGTTCTACTTTTGGATGGGCTGAAACATAATATTATCAGTGTAAGTCAAATGTGTGACAGAGGATGCGAAGTGTTGTTCACATCCAAGGACTGAAAGATAAAGTCTGTAAACTCAGGACAAGTGGTGGCCAAAGGCATAAGGACAAAAAATAATGTATATGTGCTGAAAGAAAATAGAGGAGAATGTCATCTAAGCAAACATGATGAAAGTTGGTTATGGCATAGGAGACTTGGACATCTAAAATTTGACCACTTAATCAAACTCAAAAAATTCAAGGCAGTAAAAGATCTTCCAAGAATATCAAAGCCCCAAGATTTAATGTGTAAACCCTGTCAAGTAGGGAAGCAAAACAGGACACAGTTTAAGTCCAAGAGCTTTACTTCAACAAAGAAACCACTCCAACTAGTTCATATGGATTTATGCGGTCCATCAAGATAGGAAGGCACAGGGAAATAAAACTACTCCATGTTGATTATCGATGATTACTCCAGACTTACTTGGGTTTCCTTTCTCAAGGAAAAGGCTGAAGAATTTGAAAAGTTTAAAATATTTAAGGCTTTAACTAAGACTCAAACAGGCAAGAGATTAAAGGCAGTAAGATCAGACCGGGGAGGAGAGTTTGTGTCAAGAGACTTCAAGGAATTCTGCAATGAGCATGGGATCAAGAGAGAATACACAATCCCAAGAACTCCACAACAAAATGGAGTTGTTGAGAGGCAAAACAAAACAGTGCAGGAAATGGCCAGGTAAATGATGAATGAGAAGAACATTGGCCAAACCTACTGGGTAGAAGAAATACACACAACAATCCATGTTCTTAACAAAGCTCACCTCAGACCACAAAGTGACAAGACAGCTTATGAACTGTGGTTTGGGAGACCTACTTCAATTAAACACTTCAAAGTCTTTGGGAGTAAATTCTACATAAAGAATAATGATGAGAACCTTAGCAAATATGATGACAGGGATGATGAAGGTATCTTCTTAGAGTATGCTACAAATAGTAAAGGATATAGATTCTATAATAAGAGGCTGCATAAAATGGTTGGCTGTATTGATGTAAATGTTGATGAAGGAATCCCAGCAAGAGATATGTACAGTAATGAGTCTTCTACAGAAGACACAGCTAAAGCTGAAGATGAACAAGTCCAAGAATTAGAAAATGAAGACTCTAAATCAGATGAAGACTCAGACACTCAGACAGACTCAAATCAGCAGTCAACTTCAAATTCCTCCTCCAGAATCATTCAAAAGAATCATCCTGCAAGTCAAATAATTGGAGAAAAAGACAAAGGTGTACAAACCAGGAGAAAGCTAATCAAAACCACCGAACAATCTCATATAGCTTACATATCCATGATGGAACCCAAGAATTTCAATGAAGCTAGCAAAGATGACCACTAGGTTAAAGCAATGAATGATGAACTTGATCAGATTGAGAAAAACAATACGTGGGAGATGGTTCATAGACTTGAAGGTAAAAACGTCATTGGGTCCAAATGGATCTTTAAGAATAAGTTGATTGAGCAAGGACAAGTTGTCAAAAACAAAGCAAGGTTAGTCTGTAAAGGATATGCTCAGATACAAGGACTGGATTTTGATGAAAGATTTGCACCCGTAGCAAGATTAGAAGCTATTAGAATGTTTCTTGCCTATGCTTGTCATAAAAGGTTTAAAGTCTATCAAATGGATGTCAAGTCATCTTTTCTAAATGTAGATTTAAATGAAGAAGTCTATATGGAACAACCAGAGGGTTTCGAACTATCTAATAACCCTGACTTAGTATGCAAGATGAAGAAATATTTATATGGATTAAAACAAGATCCTCGTGCCTGGTATCACAGACTGGATACGTATCTCAAAGACAAAGGGTTCAAGAGAGGAACAGCTGATAACAATCTGTATATTAAAATAGAGGATAATAATTTTCTCATCGTATTGGTCTATGTAGATGACATCATCTTCATATGTAATAAGGATCCATTGGTACAATGGTTTGCTTCTGCCATGGAACCTGAGATTGAAATGTCCATGATAGGAGAACTGTCATTTTTCCTTGGTCTGCAAATTACTCAAAGGTCTGAAGGGATGTTCATTTCTCAAGAAAAATATCTAGGAGAAATGCTGAAAATATTTCAAATGGAAGACTCCAAACCTATGGGTACACCTATGGTTACTGGATGCAAATTAAGCAAGGATGATGACTCACCTGATGTTGATCAAAGTTCATATATATCAATGATAGGCAGCCTACTGTACATCACAACATCTCGCCCAGACATAATGCATGATGTAGGAATGGTAGGAAGATTTCAGTCTACACCTAAACAAAGTCATTTGCAAGATGTCAAAAGAATATTCAGGTATTTGAAAGAAATAATGACTTATGGTCTATGGTATCCCAGAAATCAGAATTTTCAGTTAATTGCTTATTTAGATGCAGATTGGGCAAACTGTGTTGATGAGAGAAAAAACACCAGTGGAGGAGCATTCTTCCTGGGTGACTCATTAGTAGCATGGCTTAGTAAAAAGAAGGGTTCCATTTATTTATCAACTACAGAGGCGGAGTCTATTGATGTTGCTACTTGTTGCACTTAGGTATTATGGATGATTCAGACACTTGCAGGCTTGGAAGTAAAATACGCTGCATCGATCCCCATTCATTGTGACAACACAAGTGCCATCAGCATGTCTAAAAATCCTGTATTCCACTCCAAGACCAAGCATATTCCCATAAAATACCATTTTCTGAGAGAGCTAGTCACCAATCAGGTTGTTCAGGTTCAGTACATTCCAACCACAGAACAAAAAGCATACATCTTTACTAAACCCCTAGCTAAGACCCCTTTTGAATATCTCCGACAGAAGTTGGGTGTCATCCTATTTCACACCTAAGAGAGTCCATCCTATTAGGGGGAGTCTTGTATTGATTTCATATCTGATACCTCCTAAAAATACTGCAACAACTCAGGGGGAGCATGTTTTCTTTGACATTGATGTCAAAGGGGGAGAAAAGAATAGGTTCGAGTGCCTTTGTTTCCATCAATGCCAAAGGGGGAGATTGTTGGTATGTTTTACAGGCAGTGTATGCTTGTCATTGATGGAAAGTACAACAATGATGATGGCTTGAGTACAGGAAGGATGTGCTAGGCGGGCTCTAGAAGTATTTTGGGAAGACGTTGTAGAGCAAGCTCGACAAGATCAGAGTATGCAGCAATGGATCTCATTGAATATTTCCCGATGAACGTCATATTTGAGCCCGAGGCCCGATCGATGTTGGATCTAGGAGAACTTACACGCTCTTTAACGAGCAAGGTGAAATGCGAAACCCCGAAAAATCACTTCAAAAAAGACTTTATTTCGGAGTTTCGGTTACCGGGAGATGGAGAAGTCAAGAGTCAAGACTCTCCAACACAGGAGTCCCAAAGTCATGAAATGAGAAACCCCAAAATCGCGAAATATGCGCATCGCTCGAAGTTTCGGCTACCAGAGTTTTGGATACCGGGAGATAGGGATGTCATGAACTCTAGTCATCAGGAGTCCCAAAGTGCCAAAATGAGAAATCCCGAAACCCAAAAGAAGGCACATCACTCGGAGTGTTGGATACCGGGATTTCGGTTACCGGGAGATGGAGATGTCAGAGACTCACATCATCAGGAGTCCTGAAGTGCCGAAATGTGAAAACTCAAAACAGGTGCATCGCTTGGAGTGTTGGATGTTGGGATTTCGGTTATCGGGAGATGGAGATGTCAGAGACTCTCATCAACAAGAGTCTAGAAATCACGAAATGATAAATGGCGAAATGATTTGAGCCGTTGGTTCAAGGAGATTGTGGACCGTTGATCCGACTCCATTTAGAAAGTATTAGATACTGGGATTTCGGATACCGGGAGATGGAAATGACAAAGACTCTCATCATGAAGAGTCCCGAAGTCGCAAAACCCGAAGTCGTGAAATGAAAAAGACTCCATACCGGAGTTTCGGATACCGGGAGTAGGAGAAGTCAAGAGTAAAGACTCTTCATCATAAGGAGTCCCGAAGTTGTGAAACCCGAAGTCGAGAAATGATAAAGACTCCATACGGAAGTTTCGGATACCGAGAGTAGGAGAAGTCAAGAGTAAAAAATCTTCATCAGAGGAGTCCCGAAATTGTGAAACCCAAAATCGCGAAATGTCACAGACAAGCTCTGTTTCAGAGTGTCAGGCACCGCAACATGGAGAGTCAAGAAACTTCACCTCAAGAGTGTCAAAACGCCGAAGTGCCGAAACGATAAATTACGAAATGCAGTTTTTAAATAAGGCTATGGTCACAGCCATTGGTCACATCAGCGAGAGATAGAGGAAAGAGCTAGAGCAAGCAAGCTCCATTTTGGGGATCGCGACATGGAGTGTCGAGACACTTGATCACACAAATCCCAAAATGCTGAAGAACGGAATGTTGAAATGAATGCAAGACTTAGAGAAGTTAATCCAATGGTGCAGATGAAACTGAAGAAGATCAGAGGGCTACTGTAGCACTTCTCAGTGTAACTGCTAGAAACTGGTGATGGTTTCTTCCAGAGGACTCGAAGAGACTTCGGTGTGATTTCCATAGGAACTGAAGGGTCACAAGGAATCTTCCAGTAGGAGAAAAGACTATTCGTGGAGGCTATTGACAGCTGGAAGAGCGTTGGAGTTGTTAACTATGACAGAGAGGTTGAGGTCGACTGCAACAGAAGATGAAGAATCTCAATTGCCGGTGATGTGAAGGAATTTGATCATGGCACCCAGTGATGTTGGACACATGGGATTAACAAACAGAGAAGCTAAAGAGTTACCATGATGAACGAGAAAGAGCACTCGACATGCAGAGCATGCAGAACCACTGGACACAGGGCATGCACAAGAGGCACAGAGAGCAAAAGAAAGTGGAATAAGAAGAAGAGAGGGATTGTTGTGGTGGCGGGGGATGCATCTGTGAAGAAGGAGGTGCAGTGCAGTAGCTGAAATGGACAGAAGACAAAAGGTGCATTGAATGGGAATGGTGCAAAAAGCACAAGAGGCAGAAGAACAGAAAAGTGCAATGGAAGCGTGCAGGAAGATAATGAGGAAGACAAAGCAACGAAATCTTGCAGAACAGTGATGAGACTGGTAAGTTGTTGTTGAACACTATATCACTGTAATAAGTCTCAGTAATTCATATTCATAAACGAGGGTGGTAGGGAGGTGCTAGGGAGGACTAGTGTCCTTAGAGGTTCAAGTGGGTGATTGAACACAGGGAGTTGTAGCTTCCTTCTAGTTGGTGCTAGAGAAACCAGGGAGTTGGTGCTTCCTTCTAGTTGGTGCTAGAGAAACCAGGGAGTTGGTGCTTCCTTCTAGTGGGTGCTAGAGAAAATAGAGAGTTGGTGCTCTCAACAAGTTGCAGCTTGAAAAAATAGAGATTGTATCCTCACAATGAGTTGGTGCTCATATGTATGATAATGTAAAGAACATAAATAATACTTATCACATAAAGAAGAAGAGGTTTTTACCCTTTATGGGTTTCCTTGGGAAATATCTTTCTCTGTGTATCTCATATGTGTGATTGATGCTAAATGTGCCATTGCTTATTTCTCTACATTATTGTGATCATCATTGAGTGCCTTGTAAATAATTTAAAAGAAGCATAATTTTTTAAGCACGATAACAACTGATTCACCCTCCCCCCTCTCAGTTGTCCGACACAATGGACTTCTGAAAATGCTTTAAAACTGGGCTGATGACAAAGGATCTAGGGTATGTAAGGGTGAGAGATGGTCTCAAATGAACATGAATGCGGGATAAAATGATGAGAGTCAAGAATAGAGCCAAAGGATGAAATCTTTGGTCAACAGTGGGCAGATTTAACATGACCTCAAACAGACAATCGACCGGTTCAATGAATGAGAAGGATCATGACCGTTTTCAAATCGATTGGATTGTATGGGCATGATCTAGGGTTATCGTCACTTGATTGGACATAGGATAAACAAATCATAATCATTTTTGAAATCAGACGAATGATAACCGAAAGTTGTTTTGGAAGCATAACAACAAATCATGACTTGTGTACAACCATCGATATGAGAGTGATAAGACCCTTGTAAAAACTTGAGATATTCATTACTTTTGGCAGCTTATGACAGCAGTGAATAAGTTGTTTAGCTACCGAAAGTTTTAAATTTTGGTAGCTAATGGCTATAATATTTTGACCTTTAGTTACTGAAAATCAAACTTGGCGCCACAATTTAAAATATGAACCATATTCATGAAATCCTTGATTAGGCCACTCTAAAAATTCAAAAAAATCCTGTGTATACATCATAATTCAAACTTACCATGTGACAACATCTGGTTTTAACCTTTAACCTGGATATCTATTTGAAGCATTGGATATACCACTGGACCATTATCCTTGAGTGCCTTATCATGAAAGCTCCTTCAACCCGATCATAAAAATCCCAAGATAGATGACTAGAAAACATATTGCCTATATTATAGGTCCCTAACATAGGCTCCAATTGGGGATGGAAGCTCCCGAGGAGGTGTCAAGAATATCATATCTCTGGAATCGTAAATTAGTGCCATATCCCTTGGGCTTCTCCCAAAATTAGCATCTTGCTCTGTCCTGAAATCATTATGAATGAAAACCAATTGGTCATCCACTCTGACTTTGACTAAATTTTTGAAGTGAAATAGAAACAAAATAGCCCACATGCTTTCCCAACAAGATTATTTGCATACTGTAAATCTGATAATTGAAAAGATGTTTATCTGGTAAACTTATTTATGCACATATAATCCTATTCTAACCAGTAGAATGCTTGGCCATAATCAATATGGAATGTCCAATATAACCAATCAAATATTGGTTCTGGTACCTTGGCTCTTTCATTGTTTTTCACCAAACTCAGAAACAAATCTGTTAATGGTATCTGATAGAGATTTCCAGCCTGATCTTCATTACAGGGAGCTTGATAAACCTGTAAAACAACATAAATGATGGAAATGTATTGTGGCTCTGTGGTGAACAATATTTTCATATAGATAGCCACTGGATCAAGATATAATTGACCTATTACTAGGTATTCTGACTCAGTCAATTCAACTTCATGACCTGGTACTGCACATGTGTTCTCCATGTCTTCAAACAACTCAGAACATGTTTTCATTTTATCTAATGAGTTTTTTACTAATACTTATACTGAACAAGACAATGGAGAAGACTGTCTGATCATATCCATATCATAAAAACTTTTGAAATCATTACAGGTAAATGAAAACTGACTTTGAAAACACAAACCATCCAACATATCAGCTATTAGGTCATGTAGTGTTTTAGATGGCTGCAGCATTGGTTCTACTGACACCTCATGATTTCTCCTGTGATTATCAACCAGAATGTGATAAGGATTCCCTTTCACAATCTGAAATGAATTAAAGAACAAGGGTAGATAATCCAACTAAATCAATTCATCATCTATTTCAGACTCTATGATTTCATCTAATATTTGACATTCAAGATGACTCAGGGATCGAACTTCTGGATCTAAAACAGGTTCAATATCATCCCTATTTTCCTCAACTGGTTCATTAGAACATTCCTCATTCTTACTATTCACAAATTGCTTGTAATTTTCTCTCATAAGTGAGGAAAAACACAAAGGCAAACATTTTGCACCTACTTGGAAACTTTCTGCATTTTCCTCCTTGTGGTCATGCTTAGTATGTAGAGTTTGATTTCCATATTTACATTGTGCCAACTGGGCTTCTTCTTCCCATGAAGATAGTGTTGGTTTCTTTGAACAATCGGTCTCAATCTCAACCATATAATCATCATCCTGATGATCATATCCAGGTAAATCGTCTATATATGCAAGATCATCAAACATGCACATCATCTCAGGAGATTGTTCCACTGTCGTCTGATTTTGAACTTCATCTTTGGCTACGTTGTGAATTGAGTACATGAAATAATCATTTGGTGGTTTAGGATAATGAGGTTGAGCTGAAAAATGCTCGGGGACATTGATCCTTGTCTTTTCTGGAACTAATGGAACATGAGGTCTTTGAACGACAAGTTCCTCTTTCCTACTAATCTTGTGCATCACTTCATTGACTGTGTTTGTAAAAATATTTAGTTTTATCTCTGAAGATATCAAATGCTCTTTTTCTATTTTATCCTTCATCACTGCTTTTAACTTTGCCTTTCTGTTCAGCAGGTTAGCTTCCACATCAACTACAATATTTTTCATTTCTTCAAGGGTTGCAATGTTCCTTTCTCTTAATTGGAATTCCATCTCTGGATCAAAGGCATCTGGGTAATGCAAGTGAGCTAATCCTTGGGGTGGCCTTATATCAACAGGCATTGAATGATACACCTTATTGAACCTAATTGAAAAATGTTGTACTTTCTCCCTCGGCTATCTTTTCAAGTGGTCATACTCTTCTAGGATGAGAAATACATTTCCCATGATCACCCATCTATATAGGAAAACTTGCATTAATTGATGAAAATTGTTAATGCTTGCAACTGGAATGGAAGATTCTTAAACCAATTTTTAACTTTACCTTGCAATGATAGGGAAAACATCCTGATACATACATCATCTTATTCCACCTCAAAAAGATCAAGAAAATCCTCAGGACTTTGAATGTGCTTTTCAACAGTGATCTTCACATTTTCGTCATCAAACCTAGGTAGATTATTGCTATAATTTGCAGGGAAGTCATGGAGAATAGGAGGTAAAACCAGAGGTTTGTATCTATCTGGGACTTTAACAAGAATAGGAGATAAAGAACGAGGCTTATGTCTAACTGTGATTTCTACATGTATTGGAGTGTGTACCAAAGCTATAGGGATGGGCTCAATCCTTTGAGGCTCTTTAGGTTGAAATTGATCAATATGAATTTCAACAATATACTCTTGACCAGGATCATGATAAGAGATAAAATAATTACAGATAAAGCCAAAAACGTCTTGAATACAATTTGATCTTGAATACCTGATCTTTCCAGATTGTCTTGTCATGTTTCAGGCTCTTCCTCTAGTGGAGTCTTTGAAACTGACTGGAGTTGATTGGAGTCGTCAAGCGGATGATTCAACCTTCTTATGTCTAATCATTTTCCACCATCAGTAATCAAATCTGGAACTTGGTATGCTTTCTAAGGAACATTCCCCAATATGGTCACCACTATGTTAGAACTCTGTAGTTTCTTAGGCTGAGGAAGAAATGGCAGAGATAACCACAAAACCACTTAGAGTCAAGGATCTATCCCTCCAAGACTCAGAGAGGGATCTCTCCGTATGATTTAAATTTTTTTGGATTGGATATTAGGCTAGTTATGAGAGTACATGTTTGCTTTTGAGTTTTTGGTTGGAACAACGAAAGAGGGCCATTGGGAAAAATGGGGTCAACAAGGTTTAAGGTGATCAAATGAAAGAATAATTAAGCTCGTATGTAACAAGGAAAGGTAATCATGTTAGTAGATCCTTGTAGTTTCTGAGATGGAAAAAGAGGAAAAGATTAGGGTTCACTTCAAATGTAGAGCACTGCTACCTGAATTCTACATTCAAACTTCAGAAGAAAGCATGAATATTGTTTTAATCCAGAACAGGGTGTTTGAAACAAATCTTGAACATAATCTTCTTATAAAAAATAAAAGAAAGAAACAACATGTGAAACCAAATAAGAATAGGTTACATCAAGAAGCACTTCACCACATAACTATGACATGGGAATCTTGAAGCATAAAGTCTTTATATTCATCAAAAGGATCACTTCAAGCCTCCTGAAAATCTTTACAATGGATGGTAATCTTTCAATACCATTTTTTCCCTTCAGGTCCAACCCCTATGCTATATTGCATTCCATCTTTTATAATATCCCATTAAATTCAGATCCTACAGAGTAGGGGATCAGATCCTTTCCTTAACTGTTTCTAGATATTTCTGAAAATACCTAATTAATGATCTTACCCAAAAAAGATATTTGATCTCCTTTCAAAATCAAACGATATATCTTGAGTTCATGACAGTATATTTTATTTTTACCACTGAAAGGGTAAAAATCAAAATAAATGCTTGTTGACTGTTATCCTAAAACTAGGGAAAATACAACAAAATCCAAAACAAAAAGTTATGCCTTGACCTTCTCTAATAACCATAACTAATCCAATATTAACCTGACACCAGCATCTTGAGGACATGTTGTAACTGGAAAATCGTTCTGGAAGCCTTCAAAATCATTGAGGAATCCATTTGTCTTGATCTGAGGTGATTTATGTGATTTATGTTCATAACAGAACTTTTGGCGGCTAATGAGGTCAAAACAGAGTATGCTTAGTTGTTGATTATCTGGGAATGATTTTCGGTAGTTAATTATGAACTTTGAAACTGATTTTAGCTGGCGAAACCTGTAACTGCTCCCAAACTGGTAAAAAATGGTTGATTTTGATCATTGACCTTGCTTCATCAATCATAATCACCTCATCTCATATTAAGGGAAGCTTCAGCTAGAGTGTCAAGGTTGAGATGAGCTTTAGGTTTTAACTTTTTATGGACAAGCTTGAACCTCAAAACCTTGTTAATATTCTGCAGTCTGCTATTCTATTTGAAGAGCTTCTTATTCTTGTGTTTTACAGTCTCATATTTAATGGCCAACCGATCCAATGCAGAACCAACTTTGAGAGATGATTTTCTAAGATTCTCATTCTCTCTTTTTAGATGTCTTTCTAATACCTTTAACTCAACAAGTTCTTCTTTCAGTTTCTGGACCTTAGGTTTTTTGCTAACCCTTTTCTTTGATGATGTTCCAGGTATTCCTTCTTCTGGAGTTTCCATTTCTACAATTAATGGTTGAGTTTCCATTTCTACAACTAATGGCTTTGAATCTGAATTTGAATATAGCAGATTTAGGACATTTTTAGCTGTAGCTTTTCCTTGATCCTCTGCATTTTTCCCAAATTCTAACTTCCTTTTTGTTTTCTTTGATTTTTATGGGGAACTTGTGTTACAGTTGCTACAGGTGGCAATGCTCTCCTCTTTCTTTTACTTGTTCTTGGATAATTTAATTATTGTGAGGAAGTTTCTCCTTTCTTTGGTTGAATTTCTTGTCCAAATTCTCCCCAAAACAAAAGGTAATCCCAAGTCTTATTCCTTCCGCTGAGCTCCTCTAACACTATCAGTTTGATCAGACCATGATGAAATAAATTGTTGCTAGCTTTTTGAGGTTTGGCCTGAACTTTGGAAGCCATCTTGGTAAGGCTCTTAAGAAGATAAAAAGGCATATTCAGAGGTTGCTTACCAGTGAAATGAAGGAGCAGTTTGAAATGGTAAAGCATGGTCCTTCCATATCTCCCCTCACAAGTGATGTAAACTTGAATCATTTTTAACAATGCTTGCCATTCTCCTCAAAGTAGCTCTTGGGAATGTCCCTTTTTCCAATTCATGTTTTGATGCTATTTTTTGAGAAATGATCTGAAATCAATCTCCTTGACTGAGGTGGTCTTAAACCACATTTCTCCTTCACCAAGCATCTTTGTAGTTGCTGCTATACTGGCTTCATCTATCTTCATCGCAACAGGTCCAAGTTGAACTTTAATTCCATCAAAGCTTTTGGCAAATGCCTGTGTGACACCCTGATGGTACCCCTAGAGCTTCTGGCAGAACCTGTAACATCCAACATTTTTGAACATTTCACAGGCCTCAGGGTGTGCCTCAAGGTATGAAGTGTCCTGCAATTCCTTTCGAAGGAAGGCACCTCCTGTTGAGATCTTCATCACAGTGGACTGTTGAAAATGCTTTAAAACTGGGTTGATAACAAAGGATCTAGGGTATGTAAGGGCGAGAGATGGGCTCAAATGAACTTGAAGACGGAATTAAATGATGAGAGTCAAGACTAGAGACAAAGGATGAAATCTTTGGTCGACAATGGGCAGATTTAATACGACCTCAAACAGACAATCGACCGATTCAATGAATGAGAAGGATCATGACCGTTTTCAGATCGATTGGATTGTATGGGCACGATCTAGGGTTATCATCACTTGATTGGACATAGAATAAACAAATCATAATCCTTTCTGAAATCAGACGAATGATAACCGAAAGCGGCTTTGGCAGCATAACAACAAATCATGACTTGTGTACAACCACTGATATGAGAGTGATAAGACCCTTGTAAACAATTGAGATATTCATTACTTTTGGTAGCTTATGACAGGCATGAATAAGTTGTTTAACTAACGAAAGTTGTAACTTTCAGTAGCTAACGGCTATAAGATTTCGACCTTTAGCTATCGAAAATCAAACTTGCTGCCACAATTTAAAATATGAACCATATTCAAGAAATGCTTGATTAGGCCACTCTAAACTTTCAAAAAACTCACGTGGATATATCATAATTCAAACTTACCATATGACAACATCTGGTTTTAAAGTTTAACATGATCATAAAAATTCCAAGATAGATGACTGGAAAGATAACCTATATTATAGGACCCTAACACCTAGTTAGTTGCCATTTAACTTGTCAATTTACACAAGTTGGAAATTGATGTTAACAATTGAGACATGTCCATGACCATTTATCTCTTTGAAATTATTGATTATCACAACCAACTTTAATGCAATCTCACACATAAAAAAAAATTGAAAAGAAAAATTTTAATTTGTTACATAAATAAGACTTTTCAATCCACATAAATATCAAACTCTAGAAGTAATTTTATAAATTACTATAAAAAGGAAAGAGTAATTGTAAGAGGTGAGAAGTAATTTTATAAATTACAAATAAAAAAGAAAGAGTTAAAAAAAAAAAAAAAATTGAATTTTTTACATAAATAAGACTTTTTAATCCACATAAATATCAAATTCGAAAAGTAATTTTATAAATTACTATTAAAAAATAAAAAGTAAAAAGTGAGAAGTAATCAATTAAAAAAGAAAAAGTTAGAGGCAGAAAGACTATGAAGCTTGAGTTTTTTCCTATAGATTAGAGTTTCCAATCCATATAAATATCTAACTCAAGAGTTTACTTTATGAATTACTATTGAGTTTTTGTCATATAGATTAGACTTTTCAGTTGACGTAAATATCCAATTCAAATGGTTATTATATATGGTTATTATATCTCATTCAAATAGTGATTTTATAAATTATAATTAATTTTGATTTTTGTTATATGAAATTTGATTAATTTTTTTTAAGAAGTCACAAATTCAAATTTAAAAGGAGGTAGAGTATGTATACCTTCGTAGATTTTACCAGTCAAATCACTTAAGAAAAAGGATCCCTTGTCCCACAAACAAAGAGATCTCATACAACAATTTAGTGTAACTTAATCGTAACCTTAAAAATAAATTATTATTATTATTATTATAATTATATTAAATTTATATCATACTCAATATATAAATTTATATAGATTGAAGTTTTTAATTTATATAAATATCCAGTTAAAAAGTGATTTATAAATCATTATTTTATTTGTATTTTATTAAAGAAATATTTAGATTAGAGTTTTTAATTTATATGAATATCCAATTCAAAGAGTCATTATTACATTTAATGCATTTGTTTATAAAAACAATATTTGGAAGCAACATTTCCCCAACCGGAGAGCAGGTGGATCGAACCGGTGCTTGACACCTTAAGCTTTCAATACTGACGTGACGTCGGGCGATGGCCACAGGTTGGGCTTCAACAGGACCGTGAATTACAGGCAGAATTTTGCCATCCAGAAACAATTCCTCGGCAACAGCTAGATGAGTTTCTCCCGTAATTGAATTCCGGCCATCATTATTATTATTACTTATAACCCTACACTCAAAGTCGGTGTCGTAACTAACATCTGCTACAGCTTCTCTTTTCCGTTTCTCCGGTGAAAGCCTGTCGGTCTGCGAGAGATTGAGAGAGAATGAAATTCTAGGGCTCTGCCAGTCGTTTGTAGTCCTTTCAGTCTCCGGCTGCGAGAAATCTAAAGGAAATGAAATTCGAGGACTCTGCCAACCGTTTCCAATCTCCAAGGAGGCTGCCATTGCGGTTTTAACTGATCACAGTTCTTCAGACTCGGCTGCCGGCGCATTTACGAACGAAAGAAACGCTGTGTGAATGAATGAAAGCAACCATATGTTAGCGCCGCCAAATTAACGGTCAACCTTTCAGATGAAGCACTGAACCGTTCATCATTCCATCAAAAACTCTATTACGAGGGAGAGACAAAGAGTTCACCATTCTACGCGTCGACATTACCAAATTGGCACAGAATTCAAATATTCGAACATTCGAATATGTTTGCTAACTTAAAAGATGTCGAAAGTACGGCAAGACGAAGATGTTTGCTAACTGAAAACCGACAAATTAACAACAAAACGGCCAGACGAATATATGAAATAAATGCAAAAGAATATGCTGCAACAAAACGCAACTGTGGCATTCATTGGCAGAGCTGAAAGCTTTAGAAGTCACCACGGAAGGCATTTATTCACTCCGCGTTAAGGCGCGTTGTGCTTTAATATTTTAATAACAAAAGCTTCATGAGATGAGAATTTGGGGACATGAGAGCAGAAATTCCATAGAAACGAACGTAAAATTCTTAAAAAACAAAATCTTGTCATTATTATGAGAAGACCACCCAGAACTGCAAAATGTGCGAGAGACTATTTACATATCAAAACGACATGATCGAGAAGAAAACGACATGATGCGTAATGTGCAGTTTAGTTGAAAATCTGATGCATAATGTGCAAATCTGATCATTTTCCAGGGCGTTCGAATTGCCCAGTCTCACCATTCGGTTACCATCCGTTTGAATTCTTAAACTTTATTAGGAATTTAAGCATTTACCCATAACTCCGTTTATGACTTGACTTGCGTACCAAGCCGCGTGTAAGACATTTTCGACGGGACGTAGTTTAAACGTTCTAGGTTTTTGACTTTTGTCTGTAACGTAGAACATTTAGACTACGTCTTTTCGACGGCCCCTGGAAACTACCGACATTTCGATGGACATCTCGAGTCGTACTGCCGACATTTTATTTATTTATTTATTTAGGTTTTCTCACGTTGGAATCGACATCCCTATGTTGTTTCGTAGATGAATACAAGAGTGTGACTTTGCTTGCTTCTAGAGAAGTGTGATCATTGTTTGTGCTCTTTCAATGTAGAAAAATGGGGTTTTTCTATCCATTTCTTTATTTTTATTTATAGTAAAAGC
>ML790213.1:512263-531931 GCA_009831015.1 Picea engelmannii
AGCTTCCTTCTAGTTGGTGCTAGAGAAACCAGGGAGTTGGTGCTTCCTTCTAGTTGGTGCTAGAGAAACCAGGGAGTTGGTGCTTCCTTCTAGTGGGTGCTAGAGAAAATAGAGAGTTGGTGCTCTCAACAAGTTGCAGCTTGAAAAAATAGAGATTGTATCCTCACAATGAGTTGGTGCTCATATGTATGATAATGTAAAGAACATAAATAATACTTATCACATAAAGAAGAAGAGGTTTTTACCCTTTATGGGTTTCCTTGGGAAATATCTTTCTCTGTGTATCTCATATGTGTGATTGATGCTAAATGTGCCATTGCTTATTTCTCTACATTATTGTGATCATCATTGAGTGCCTTGTAAATAATTTAAAAGAAGCATAATTTTTTAAGCACGATAACAACTGATTCACCCTCCCCCCTCTCAGTTGTCCGACACAATGGACTTCTGAAAATGCTTTAAAACTGGGCTGATGACAAAGGATCTAGGGTATGTAAGGGTGAGAGATGGTCTCAAATGAACATGAATGCGGGATAAAATGATGAGAGTCAAGAATAGAGCCAAAGGATGAAATCTTTGGTCAACAGTGGGCAGATTTAACATGACCTCAAACAGACAATCGACCGGTTCAATGAATGAGAAGGATCATGACCGTTTTCAAATCGATTGGATTGTATGGGCATGATCTAGGGTTATCGTCACTTGATTGGACATAGGATAAACAAATCATAATCATTTTTGAAATCAGACGAATGATAACCGAAAGTTGTTTTGGAAGCATAACAACAAATCATGACTTGTGTACAACCATCGATATGAGAGTGATAAGACCCTTGTAAAAACTTGAGATATTCATTACTTTTGGCAGCTTATGACAGCAGTGAATAAGTTGTTTAGCTACCGAAAGTTTTAAATTTTGGTAGCTAATGGCTATAATATTTTGACCTTTAGTTACTGAAAATCAAACTTGGCGCCACAATTTAAAATATGAACCATATTCATGAAATCCTTGATTAGGCCACTCTAAAAATTCAAAAAAATCCTGTGTATACATCATAATTCAAACTTACCATGTGACAACATCTGGTTTTAACCTTTAACCTGGATATCTATTTGAAGCATTGGATATACCACTGGACCATTATCCTTGAGTGCCTTATCATGAAAGCTCCTTCAACCCGATCATAAAAATCCCAAGATAGATGACTAGAAAACATATTGCCTATATTATAGGTCCCTAACATAGGCTCCAATTGGGGATGGAAGCTCCCGAGGAGGTGTCAAGAATATCATATCTCTGGAATCGTAAATTAGTGCCATATCCCTTGGGCTTCTCCCAAAATTAGCATCTTGCTCTGTCCTGAAATCATTATGAATGAAAACCAATTGGTCATCCACTCTGACTTTGACTAAATTTTTGAAGTGAAATAGAAACAAAATAGCCCACATGCTTTCCCAACAAGATTATTTGCATACTGTAAATCTGATAATTGAAAAGATGTTTATCTGGTAAACTTATTTATGCACATATAATCCTATTCTAACCAGTAGAATGCTTGGCCATAATCAATATGGAATGTCCAATATAACCAATCAAATATTGGTTCTGGTACCTTGGCTCTTTCATTGTTTTTCACCAAACTCAGAAACAAATCTGTTAATGGTATCTGATAGAGATTTCCAGCCTGATCTTCATTACAGGGAGCTTGATAAACCTGTAAAACAACATAAATGATGGAAATGTATTGTGGCTCTGTGGTGAACAATATTTTCATATAGATAGCCACTGGATCAAGATATAATTGACCTATTACTAGGTATTCTGACTCAGTCAATTCAACTTCATGACCTGGTACTGCACATGTGTTCTCCATGTCTTCAAACAACTCAGAACATGTTTTCATTTTATCTAATGAGTTTTTTACTAATACTTATACTGAACAAGACAATGGAGAAGACTGTCTGATCATATCCATATCATAAAAACTTTTGAAATCATTACAGGTAAATGAAAACTGACTTTGAAAACACAAACCATCCAACATATCAGCTATTAGGTCATGTAGTGTTTTAGATGGCTGCAGCATTGGTTCTACTGACACCTCATGATTTCTCCTGTGATTATCAACCAGAATGTGATAAGGATTCCCTTTCACAATCTGAAATGAATTAAAGAACAAGGGTAGATAATCCAACTAAATCAATTCATCATCTATTTCAGACTCTATGATTTCATCTAATATTTGACATTCAAGATGACTCAGGGATCGAACTTCTGGATCTAAAACAGGTTCAATATCATCCCTATTTTCCTCAACTGGTTCATTAGAACATTCCTCATTCTTACTATTCACAAATTGCTTGTAATTTTCTCTCATAAGTGAGGAAAAACACAAAGGCAAACATTTTGCACCTACTTGGAAACTTTCTGCATTTTCCTCCTTGTGGTCATGCTTAGTATGTAGAGTTTGATTTCCATATTTACATTGTGCCAACTGGGCTTCTTCTTCCCATGAAGATAGTGTTGGTTTCTTTGAACAATCGGTCTCAATCTCAACCATATAATCATCATCCTGATGATCATATCCAGGTAAATCGTCTATATATGCAAGATCATCAAACATGCACATCATCTCAGGAGATTGTTCCACTGTCGTCTGATTTTGAACTTCATCTTTGGCTACGTTGTGAATTGAGTACATGAAATAATCATTTGGTGGTTTAGGATAATGAGGTTGAGCTGAAAAATGCTCGGGGACATTGATCCTTGTCTTTTCTGGAACTAATGGAACATGAGGTCTTTGAACGACAAGTTCCTCTTTCCTACTAATCTTGTGCATCACTTCATTGACTGTGTTTGTAAAAATATTTAGTTTTATCTCTGAAGATATCAAATGCTCTTTTTCTATTTTATCCTTCATCACTGCTTTTAACTTT
The DNA here is from genome assembly GCA_009831015.1 of Picea engelmannii. Lineage (NCBI taxonomy): Eukaryota > Viridiplantae > Streptophyta > Pinopsida > Pinales > Pinaceae > Picea > Picea engelmannii. Next base: position 515,201 of record ML790213.1, read on the forward strand.
GCCTTTCTGTTCAGCAGGTTAGCTTCCACATCAACTACAATATTTTTCATTTCTTCAAGGGTTGCAATGTTCCTTTCTCTTAATTGGAATTCCATCTCTGGATCAAAGGCATCTGGGTAATGCAAGTGAGCTAATCCTTGGGGTGGCCTTATATCAACAGGCATTGAATGATACACCTTATTGAACCTAATTGAAAAATGTTGTACTTTCTCCCTCGGCTATCTTTTCAAGTGGTCATACTCTTCTAGGATGAGAAATACATTTCCCATGATCACCCATCTATATAGGAAAACTTGCATTAATTGATGAAAATTGTTAATGCTTGCAACTGGAATGGAAGATTCTTAAACCAATTTTTAACTTTACCTTGCAATGATAGGGAAAACATCCTGATACATACATCATCTTATTCCACCTCAAAAAGATCAAGAAAATCCTCAGGACTTTGAATGTGCTTTTCAACAGTGATCTTCACATTTTCGTCATCAAACCTAGGTAGATTATTGCTATAATTTGCAGGGAAGTCATGGAGAATAGGAGGTAAAACCAGAGGTTTGTATCTATCTGGGACTTTAACAAGAATAGGAGATAAAGAACGAGGCTTATGTCTAACTGTGATTTCTACATGTATTGGAGTGTGTACCAAAGCTATAGGGATGGGCTCAATCCTTTGAGGCTCTTTAGGTTGAAATTGATCAATATGAATTTCAACAATATACTCTTGACCAGGATCATGATAAGAGATAAAATAATTACAGATAAAGCCAAAAACGTCTTGAATACAATTTGATCTTGAATACCTGATCTTTCCAGATTGTCTTGTCATGTTTCAGGCTCTTCCTCTAGTGGAGTCTTTGAAACTGACTGGAGTTGATTGGAGTCGTCAAGCGGATGATTCAACCTTCTTATGTCTAATCATTTTCCACCATCAGTAATCAAATCTGGAACTTGGTATGCTTTCTAAGGAACATTCCCCAATATGGTCACCACTATGTTAGAACTCTGTAGTTTCTTAGGCTGAGGAAGAAATGGCAGAGATAACCACAAAACCACTTAGAGTCAAGGATCTATCCCTCCAAGACTCAGAGAGGGATCTCTCCGTATGATTTAAATTTTTTTGGATTGGATATTAGGCTAGTTATGAGAGTACATGTTTGCTTTTGAGTTTTTGGTTGGAACAACGAAAGAGGGCCATTGGGAAAAATGGGGTCAACAAGGTTTAAGGTGATCAAATGAAAGAATAATTAAGCTCGTATGTAACAAGGAAAGGTAATCATGTTAGTAGATCCTTGTAGTTTCTGAGATGGAAAAAGAGGAAAAGATTAGGGTTCACTTCAAATGTAGAGCACTGCTACCTGAATTCTACATTCAAACTTCAGAAGAAAGCATGAATATTGTTTTAATCCAGAACAGGGTGTTTGAAACAAATCTTGAACATAATCTTCTTATAAAAAATAAAAGAAAGAAACAACATGTGAAACCAAATAAGAATAGGTTACATCAAGAAGCACTTCACCACATAACTATGACATGGGAATCTTGAAGCATAAAGTCTTTATATTCATCAAAAGGATCACTTCAAGCCTCCTGAAAATCTTTACAATGGATGGTAATCTTTCAATACCATTTTTTCCCTTCAGGTCCAACCCCTATGCTATATTGCATTCCATCTTTTATAATATCCCATTAAATTCAGATCCTACAGAGTAGGGGATCAGATCCTTTCCTTAACTGTTTCTAGATATTTCTGAAAATACCTAATTAATGATCTTACCCAAAAAAGATATTTGATCTCCTTTCAAAATCAAACGATATATCTTGAGTTCATGACAGTATATTTTATTTTTACCACTGAAAGGGTAAAAATCAAAATAAATGCTTGTTGACTGTTATCCTAAAACTAGGGAAAATACAACAAAATCCAAAACAAAAAGTTATGCCTTGACCTTCTCTAATAACCATAACTAATCCAATATTAACCTGACACCAGCATCTTGAGGACATGTTGTAACTGGAAAATCGTTCTGGAAGCCTTCAAAATCATTGAGGAATCCATTTGTCTTGATCTGAGGTGATTTATGTGATTTATGTTCATAACAGAACTTTTGGCGGCTAATGAGGTCAAAACAGAGTATGCTTAGTTGTTGATTATCTGGGAATGATTTTCGGTAGTTAATTATGAACTTTGAAACTGATTTTAGCTGGCGAAACCTGTAACTGCTCCCAAACTGGTAAAAAATGGTTGATTTTGATCATTGACCTTGCTTCATCAATCATAATCACCTCATCTCATATTAAGGGAAGCTTCAGCTAGAGTGTCAAGGTTGAGATGAGCTTTAGGTTTTAACTTTTTATGGACAAGCTTGAACCTCAAAACCTTGTTAATATTCTGCAGTCTGCTATTCTATTTGAAGAGCTTCTTATTCTTGTGTTTTACAGTCTCATATTTAATGGCCAACCGATCCAATGCAGAACCAACTTTGAGAGATGATTTTCTAAGATTCTCATTCTCTCTTTTTAGATGTCTTTCTAATACCTTTAACTCAACAAGTTCTTCTTTCAGTTTCTGGACCTTAGGTTTTTTGCTAACCCTTTTCTTTGATGATGTTCCAGGTATTCCTTCTTCTGGAGTTTCCATTTCTACAATTAATGGTTGAGTTTCCATTTCTACAACTAATGGCTTTGAATCTGAATTTGAATATAGCAGATTTAGGACATTTTTAGCTGTAGCTTTTCCTTGATCCTCTGCATTTTTCCCAAATTCTAACTTCCTTTTTGTTTTCTTTGATTTTTATGGGGAACTTGTGTTACAGTTGCTACAGGTGGCAATGCTCTCCTCTTTCTTTTACTTGTTCTTGGATAATTTAATTATTGTGAGGAAGTTTCTCCTTTCTTTGGTTGAATTTCTTGTCCAAATTCTCCCCAAAACAAAAGGTAATCCCAAGTCTTATTCCTTCCGCTGAGCTCCTCTAACACTATCAGTTTGATCAGACCATGATGAAATAAATTGTTGCTAGCTTTTTGAGGTTTGGCCTGAACTTTGGAAGCCATCTTGGTAAGGCTCTTAAGAAGATAAAAAGGCATATTCAGAGGTTGCTTACCAGTGAAATGAAGGAGCAGTTTGAAATGGTAAAGCATGGTCCTTCCATATCTCCCCTCACAAGTGATGTAAACTTGAATCATTTTTAACAATGCTTGCCATTCTCCTCAAAGTAGCTCTTGGGAATGTCCCTTTTTCCAATTCATGTTTTGATGCTATTTTTTGAGAAATGATCTGAAATCAATCTCCTTGACTGAGGTGGTCTTAAACCACATTTCTCCTTCACCAAGCATCTTTGTAGTTGCTGCTATACTGGCTTCATCTATCTTCATCGCAACAGGTCCAAGTTGAACTTTAATTCCATCAAAGCTTTTGGCAAATGCCTGTGTGACACCCTGATGGTACCCCTAGAGCTTCTGGCAGAACCTGTAACATCCAACATTTTTGAACATTTCACAGGCCTCAGGGTGTGCCTCAAGGTATGAAGTGTCCTGCAATTCCTTTCGAAGGAAGGCACCTCCTGTTGAGATCTTCATCACAGTGGACTGTTGAAAATGCTTTAAAACTGGGTTGATAACAAAGGATCTAGGGTATGTAAGGGCGAGAGATGGGCTCAAATGAACTTGAAGACGGAATTAAATGATGAGAGTCAAGACTAGAGACAAAGGATGAAATCTTTGGTCGACAATGGGCAGATTTAATACGACCTCAAACAGACAATCGACCGATTCAATGAATGAGAAGGATCATGACCGTTTTCAGATCGATTGGATTGTATGGGCACGATCTAGGGTTATCATCACTTGATTGGACATAGAATAAACAAATCATAATCCTTTCTGAAATCAGACGAATGATAACCGAAAGCGGCTTTGGCAGCATAACAACAAATCATGACTTGTGTACAACCACTGATATGAGAGTGATAAGACCCTTGTAAACAATTGAGATATTCATTACTTTTGGTAGCTTATGACAGGCATGAATAAGTTGTTTAACTAACGAAAGTTGTAACTTTCAGTAGCTAACGGCTATAAGATTTCGACCTTTAGCTATCGAAAATCAAACTTGCTGCCACAATTTAAAATATGAACCATATTCAAGAAATGCTTGATTAGGCCACTCTAAACTTTCAAAAAACTCACGTGGATATATCATAATTCAAACTTACCATATGACAACATCTGGTTTTAAAGTTTAACATGATCATAAAAATTCCAAGATAGATGACTGGAAAGATAACCTATATTATAGGACCCTAACACCTAGTTAGTTGCCATTTAACTTGTCAATTTACACAAGTTGGAAATTGATGTTAACAATTGAGACATGTCCATGACCATTTATCTCTTTGAAATTATTGATTATCACAACCAACTTTAATGCAATCTCACACATAAAAAAAAATTGAAAAGAAAAATTTTAATTTGTTACATAAATAAGACTTTTCAATCCACATAAATATCAAACTCTAGAAGTAATTTTATAAATTACTATAAAAAGGAAAGAGTAATTGTAAGAGGTGAGAAGTAATTTTATAAATTACAAATAAAAAAGAAAGAGTTAAAAAAAAAAAAAAAATTGAATTTTTTACATAAATAAGACTTTTTAATCCACATAAATATCAAATTCGAAAAGTAATTTTATAAATTACTATTAAAAAATAAAAAGTAAAAAGTGAGAAGTAATCAATTAAAAAAGAAAAAGTTAGAGGCAGAAAGACTATGAAGCTTGAGTTTTTTCCTATAGATTAGAGTTTCCAATCCATATAAATATCTAACTCAAGAGTTTACTTTATGAATTACTATTGAGTTTTTGTCATATAGATTAGACTTTTCAGTTGACGTAAATATCCAATTCAAATGGTTATTATATATGGTTATTATATCTCATTCAAATAGTGATTTTATAAATTATAATTAATTTTGATTTTTGTTATATGAAATTTGATTAATTTTTTTTAAGAAGTCACAAATTCAAATTTAAAAGGAGGTAGAGTATGTATACCTTCGTAGATTTTACCAGTCAAATCACTTAAGAAAAAGGATCCCTTGTCCCACAAACAAAGAGATCTCATACAACAATTTAGTGTAACTTAATCGTAACCTTAAAAATAAATTATTATTATTATTATTATAATTATATTAAATTTATATCATACTCAATATATAAATTTATATAGATTGAAGTTTTTAATTTATATAAATATCCAGTTAAAAAGTGATTTATAAATCATTATTTTATTTGTATTTTATTAAAGAAATATTTAGATTAGAGTTTTTAATTTATATGAATATCCAATTCAAAGAGTCATTATTACATTTAATGCATTTGTTTATAAAAACAATATTTGGAAGCAACATTTCCCCAACCGGAGAGCAGGTGGATCGAACCGGTGCTTGACACCTTAAGCTTTCAATACTGACGTGACGTCGGGCGATGGCCACAGGTTGGGCTTCAACAGGACCGTGAATTACAGGCAGAATTTTGCCATCCAGAAACAATTCCTCGGCAACAGCTAGATGAGTTTCTCCCGTAATTGAATTCCGGCCATCATTATTATTATTACTTATAACCCTACACTCAAAGTCGGTGTCGTAACTAACATCTGCTACAGCTTCTCTTTTCCGTTTCTCCGGTGAAAGCCTGTCGGTCTGCGAGAGATTGAGAGAGAATGAAATTCTAGGGCTCTGCCAGTCGTTTGTAGTCCTTTCAGTCTCCGGCTGCGAGAAATCTAAAGGAAATGAAATTCGAGGACTCTGCCAACCGTTTCCAATCTCCAAGGAGGCTGCCATTGCGGTTTTAACTGATCACAGTTCTTCAGACTCGGCTGCCGGCGCATTTACGAACGAAAGAAACGCTGTGTGAATGAATGAAAGCAACCATATGTTAGCGCCGCCAAATTAACGGTCAACCTTTCAGATGAAGCACTGAACCGTTCATCATTCCATCAAAAACTCTATTACGAGGGAGAGACAAAGAGTTCACCATTCTACGCGTCGACATTACCAAATTGGCACAGAATTCAAATATTCGAACATTCGAATATGTTTGCTAACTTAAAAGATGTCGAAAGTACGGCAAGACGAAGATGTTTGCTAACTGAAAACCGACAAATTAACAACAAAACGGCCAGACGAATATATGAAATAAATGCAAAAGAATATGCTGCAACAAAACGCAACTGTGGCATTCATTGGCAGAGCTGAAAGCTTTAGAAGTCACCACGGAAGGCATTTATTCACTCCGCGTTAAGGCGCGTTGTGCTTTAATATTTTAATAACAAAAGCTTCATGAGATGAGAATTTGGGGACATGAGAGCAGAAATTCCATAGAAACGAACGTAAAATTCTTAAAAAACAAAATCTTGTCATTATTATGAGAAGACCACCCAGAACTGCAAAATGTGCGAGAGACTATTTACATATCAAAACGACATGATCGAGAAGAAAACGACATGATGCGTAATGTGCAGTTTAGTTGAAAATCTGATGCATAATGTGCAAATCTGATCATTTTCCAGGGCGTTCGAATTGCCCAGTCTCACCATTCGGTTACCATCCGTTTGAATTCTTAAACTTTATTAGGAATTTAAGCATTTACCCATAACTCCGTTTATGACTTGACTTGCGTACCAAGCCGCGTGTAAGACATTTTCGACGGGACGTAGTTTAAACGTTCTAGGTTTTTGACTTTTGTCTGTAACGTAGAACATTTAGACTACGTCTTTTCGACGGCCCCTGGAAACTACCGACATTTCGATGGACATCTCGAGTCGTACTGCCGACATTTTATTTATTTATTTATTTAGGTTTTCTCACGTTGGAATCGACATCCCTATGTTGTTTCGTAGATGAATACAAGAGTGTGACTTTGCTTGCTTCTAGAGAAGTGTGATCATTGTTTGTGCTCTTTCAATGTAGAAAAATGGGGTTTTTCTATCCATTTCTTTATTTTTATTTATAGTAAAAGCTTTTAGCTAGTGTAAAAAAAAATGCATTAACATTTACATGAATTTGTGGTTAAACTATATAAAATAAAAATTATTATAATTTGACATATTCAAAAGCAAATCAGATTTAGAAGTGGATTCAAAATATATAATATGAAGTTCTTTCTGACATTACCTCATGGGTGGTGCTTCATAGGGACTCCTAAGGTCTCCTTATCAATCTTTTCTATTGGCACCCTCTTATTATTGCTCTTATCTTTTGTGTGAGGTTGTTTACCATTGACAATTGTCTCCCTCCTATCCTTCTTACACAGAACAGTCGCAACAACAATTACAGCAGTTGTCATGTTAAATCAAAATGTATGTACCATAGCATTTTACCTCAGGAAACATTCTTAGACATGTCATAACTATATGCACTCTATCAAATTATTCCTCAATGTGTTTACTAGTGCAATTATTTATTTCAGCTAGTGGTACTTTTACACAGCCATACTGGAAACATTCCCATAACATCACCTCAGTTCCTCATCCTGGAGAAACACAAAAAAAACAAGAAAGGAGTCAAGGGATTCTCCCCTTTTCAACTCCTCTGTATAGGATTTAATGTAGTTACACAAGCATAGAACTCTACTAAGCCAAGTCAAAAATTTTAAGTGAGAAAAATATTCTCCCTTTTTTTTTCATCTTTGCTTTTGCATTCCGCCCCTTTCCTGGGCCTGCCTACTCCATATTATCTAGCAGTTTCAGTCAAGTTCTTTGAGCAATTTCAATTAAGATCATTTAACTCATGATTGTTCACAATCATTCACATGAAAACTTTAAAGGCATAATCATATTGTCTATTTTGCATAAAAATAGAGTATTCTTGTTATTTTTCTCTTTCCTCATAAAGAGCTAGAGTAAAATGTTGAAAGAGAAAAATAACAAGAATACTCTCTTTTTATGCAAAGCAGACAATATGAGGAATGGAGTACAGCCCCCTCAAGATAGTATTCAAACAGAATAATCAGAGACTTCAAGATAGGGCCAACTATGTATCCATAGCATTACCTGATCTGGATTTTATGAGCAGAACGAAATGACTACCGATTATTAACAGGTGCTTAACACAAAATAACAGAGATACGGTAAAAATGGTTTTCTATTCAATAAGGAAATAAGCTGAAACTATAAAATGCAGTGGAAAACAAGCTTGCTGGAATGGTGGCGGCTTATCTTTGAGAAGAGATGTGACGGTTGTGTTCATTCGCAAGAAGATCATTACAATGAGGCTCTGAAGGCCTTTTTACAATAAATAGGAATGCCAAAANAACCCTAGGAGATGAAGCACCAAAAGTCATGTGGGCCCCGTTTGGGTAAGTTAGTACATCAACTTCTCGGGGTCACAACGTTTGCATACGATCTCTGTTTTAGGCGCATGATAGCTCGTTGGAAAGATATAGTCGATGAGATTCATTTTGGGGGAAACATTGAAGGAAATTTTATGTTTCTCCCTGTTTTCCCAAAAAAGAAACATCGTTTAGGGCCTCAAAACAGCTTCGAAAGTTTCAAGACCCGAAAAACTACTAAAAAACGTAAATTACCAAAATTGCCAGAAAATTGTTTTGAGCCAGTTAGAAAAGGTGGGTGGCCACCGATATCCACCTGGATCAATCCTCCCTCCTTAGGAAGAAATGGTCTCCATTGCATTGAGTTCCCCCATCAGATGAGGAAAGTTCTGGTGAATTTGGCCCCGGGTGAGCCACTTGCCTTGGTGCAGGAGCTTCCCTGCTTTGACGAATTGATAAAGCTCGATCCTTTTCTATCTAGTGCCCTCGATCTATGTGTCCACAATCTGATCACTAGATGGTTTTTGTATGCAGGCGGTGTTGAGATCTGTTGGTGTTAGTTGTTCTACTACTTATGAGGTGTCCAATAATGGTGGGAAATAAGGGCGGAGGAGATCCACGTTGAACACTGGGTGCAGGCCAAGGAAAGGAGGAATTTTGAGCTCAAAAGAATTATCCCCACGGCATTGGTGATGATGTACGACCCATAATAGAGTGGGTGAAGCTTTCGATGGGGACATGTAAGGCGTTCTTTCTGCAATTGCAACCAAACTTTGTCACCCACCTGAAACTTTTGTGGCACCCGATGTTGATCATGCCGCTGCTTGTACTTGTCATTGGACTTCTATAGGATATCCTGAACCTGTTGGCAGATGTGTTGGATCCTCTCAATGAACCGTGTGACTTTGTCAGCTTCAGTTGGAGCAGGAGATGAGTCGGTCAAGGTGACCGCAAGGAGAAGTGAAACATCTATGGGACCCAATGGTTAAAATCCCAACCACACCTGAAAGGGGTTGTGGCCAGTTGAGCTATGCAGGGCTCAGTTGTAGCTATGATGGACATAGGGAAGGCTCTCATCCCATGTGCAAGGTTTCTTCGAATTATACATGCAAAGGATATGCACAAAAAATTGATTTACGACCTCAATTTGGCCATCCGTCTGGGTGTGGAAGGTCGTGGATTTGGTGAGCTTGGTGTCCAGCAGTGACCAGAGGCTCGACCAGAATGTGCTGAGAAATCGACTGTCCCGATCTGAGACAATGGTTTGTGGGATTCCAGAATGTAACCAGACTTGTTCAAATAAGATCTTGGCAGTGGCCTATGCTGTGATGCTATTCTTGCAGGCAGCCAGAATCGCCATCTTAGAAAAGCGATCAACAACCACAAAAACACAGTCATTTCCCTGCTTGGTGGATGGGAGGACCAACATGTAGTCCATTGAGATGGATTCCCATGGCCTGTCAGGAGTAGGAAGAGGGGTGTACATGCCTTATTTCTTAGTGGTCGGTTTGGCAATAATGTAGGCAGTGCAGGACTTGATATACTTGTTGACCTCATATCGAAGTTTCGGCCAGTAGAAATGTTTTTGTAGCATCACCACTGTATTTTCAACGTTGAAGTGTCCTGCCACCCGACTGTAGTGGGATTCTTAGATCAACTTCACTCGCTCGCTTGATGGAACATAGATATGGTCCAGACGACACAACAACCTATCCTGAAGATGGAAATTATTGACAACTGCGTTTGCACCCAACATTTGGTAGGTGGTGGGAAAGTCTGGGTATGTCTCATAGAGTTGGGGCCATCTAGAGGTCTCATGGTTGCAAGACTCTAGCACCATGGTGAGTATCGCGACTGGCGATCTACTGAGGCAATCAACGACACAGTTGGTGCTTCCTATTTTATACTTGATGTTGAGGTGAAATTGCTGCAAGTATGTGGACCACTTTTGATGGCGATCATTCTGCAATTTTCCTTGTGTCTGCATGAATTGCAGTGGCTTATGATCAGTGTGGATGACTGTCTCCTTCCCAATAATGTAATTTCTCCACTGGCGACAGGCTTGCATAATGGAGTACATTTATTTTTCATAAGTAGGGTACTTACGGACAACATCTAATTGTGTCTCACTATGATAGGCCATGGGGTGGCCTTGTTGAGTGAGAACGATGCCCACAACATAGTCTGAAGCATTTGTCTCGATATCAAAGGGTTGTTCCAGGTCTGGTAGTGAAAGTATTGGGGCTGAGCACACACGCTACTTCAAATCATCGAATGCTTGTTGTTGGGACCAGCCCCACGCAAATTTTACCTTACCACTTGGTTATTTGGCTGAGGGCCCATGCAATATGGGAGAATCCCAACACGAACCTGCGGTAGAAATTGGCAAGGCCCAAGAAGCTTTGAATATCAGTGACTGTGGTTGGGGCTGGCCAGTCACGGATGACTTGGATCTTGGCTAGATCCACATGTATGCCATGTTGATCAATGATGTAGCCCAGGTAATGGACCATGTCCATGTGGAAGGAGCATTTTTCCAAGTTGGTGTATAGCTTGTGCTGTCGTAGGGTGTGCAGAACCTATTGAATATGATGAAAGTGTTCATCCCAAGTCTTGATGTAAATGAGAATGTCATCCAAATACACCACTACAAAAGTATTGGTGAATGGTCACAGGATATCATCCATCATCCTCATGAAAGTGGCTAGAGAATTTGCCAAACCAAAGGGCATGACCAACCATTCAAAAAGGCCTTCCTTTGACTTGAAGGTGGTCTTCCATATATCTGTCTGTTCTATCAGGACCTGGTGGTAGCCAGACTTCAGATCAATCTTACTAAAGTATTTGGCCCCCATGAGTTGATTAAGGAGGTCGTCGATTCGGGGAATCAGGTATCGGTTTCTGACTGTGATTTTATTTAGAGCCCGATAATCAATGCAGAGTCGCCAGGTTCTATCTTTCTTCTATACCAGCACGATTGGGCTCCTGCAAGATGATGAGCTAGGGAGGATGTGCCCCTTGTGGAGCAGTTCTTGGATCTGTCTCTTGATCTCCTCATTCTCTAATAGAGAGTGACGATAGACTAGCCCATTGGGCAACGGTGCGTCGAGGGTCAAATCGATGGGGTGCTTGACCTGGCAGTGCAGAGGTACCCAAGTAGGTGAGGAGAAGATATCTGAGTATTCTTCCACGACCTTATCTACTTGCTTCTGCTGTGTGGAGAGGTCAGCCATAGAGACCCTGGATGTGGCTGTGATCTTTTGCTCATTCTAAGAAGGAATAATGAAGAAGACAAACTTCCCCATCTGAGAGATGACCTTCCTGGATTACTTAGCAGAGATCGAGGAAATAACACTAGGTGGGACTGCCTCGGGTATCCTATACAATTTCCTATTCAAATTAATAATAACACTACGAGGCCTAGACTCATATACAACATGACATTTCGATAAATAAGGTTGGACCAAAAGAAAATCAAAAAAATTGAGAGGAGCAACATCACACAATACCTCGTCTTTGAAGGGCTTGATGTCGTACGACAGTTGGCACTGTTGGCTGACTCAGAGATCACTTCCTTAGTGGAGCCATCCAATGGCGTAAAGTTGTGGGTGCGGCGTTGTCGGCAGGGCCAGTCTCTTGATGACCTCTACTGAGATGAGGTTCTTCTGGCTACCGCTATCAACGATGAAGTGCAGTGGGGTGCCTTTTACTCACATCTATGAATGGAAAAGGTGCTCTCCTTCTTCTGGCTCATCTGGTTCACTAGGCTGGAGCTTGGTGGTAGAAACAATGGCACTGGGTTCTGCGTCAATGATATGCCTTCCCCTTTCTAGTTCTGACTCAGAGTCATAAATAACATCTGATTCAAAGGCTTTCACTTCAGCCACTAGCGACTTCTTTGAGCAGCAGTCAACAATGTTACTCCAAGGGATCTTATGGAAGTCGCACCACTTCCTGGTGTCTTTCTTTGTCATTCTGGTGTCCTTCTTTGCTTGTGGCTTGGACTGGTTGTCCTAATATTGTCCATATTTTCTTTGTCCTTTGTTATGTGGGTTGGGGATGCCCTTTCCTGGCTTTTGTTGTGAGGGGTTCCCAGGCCCAAATTGTCGTGTCTTTTGTTTGAGCTTCTGCTCGATTTTGACGGCATATCGGTAGGCCGCGCCCAAGGATGATATGTCTAGAAATTCCATTTTGTTATGGATGTATCTATGCAGAGCACCGCTATACTTGAGCACCATATGTCACTCTGAATCTTTGATACCCAGCTTGGTGCGCAAGGTATGGAAGATATTTGTGAAATCTAACATTGCTTGGTCGCTTTCTTGCCGCGGTGTGGTTCATTTGGTATACAAGTCATCATAATTTCCGACAGGGTAGTATTGTTCCTTAATAGCATCCCTGAAGGATTCTCAGGTGGCCATGACCGTAAATAATGAGGGTTCCTTTGTTTCCTTTTTCTCACAGAAAGTTTCCCACCAATCTTTGACATGGGGAACGACTTTGAGGAGCGCAAAAGTAATCTTTTCTCTATTTTAAAAGTTATGGACAAAAAAATACCCTTCTAGTAGATTCAACCACTTGTCTACAATATCTACATCTATCTAACCTTCAAATATAGGAATATCAAATTTTATTTGTACCTTGAAGGGGGTGGTGCCTCAGCTTGAAGAAGATGCATCGCCTGTTGGTAGCTGCCAAAGGATTTGTACGAAACTATCCATCACCTCGTTCCTTTGTTGTGTGAGGGATTCCTCAAGCAAAATTTTGAAAGGATCTCCTATCCCGTCATCTTTGTTTTCTCCTACCATGAGAGGTCACTTGGGCATGTGAGATCTTTTTTCCTCAAGAGAAACAAGCTCGAGACCCAACTCTTTGTACTTTGACCTCGTTGGGGACATGCATTAAGACGACAAGGAGAAGACCCCTCTGATACCACTGATCCATATTTTATAAGCAGAATGAAACTGGTTTTCTATTCAATAAGGAAATAAACTGAAACTGTAAAATGCAGTGGAAAACAAGCTTGCAGGAATGGTGGTGGCTTATCTCGGAGAAGAAATGTGACGACTGTGCTCATTCGCAATAATATCATTACAATGAGGCTCTGAAGGCCTTTTTACAATAAATAGGAATGCCAAAAACCCTAGACATCCAAAAACCTAACCCTAGGAGATGAAGTGCCAAAAGCCATGTGGGCCCCGTTTGGGTAAGTTAGTACACCGACTTCCCAGGGTCGTAACTTTTGCATACGATCTCCATTTTAGGTGCATGATAGCATGTTGGAAAGGTATCGTCAAGAAGATTCATTTTGGGTGAAACATTGAAGGAACTTGGATGTCGCTCCCTGTTTTCCCAAAAATCATCGTTTAGGGCCTCAAAACGGCTCTAGAAGTTTCAGGACCCGAAAAACTACTAAAAATAGTAAATTACCAAAATTGCCAGAAAAATGTTTCAAGCCAGTTGGCAAAAGGTGGGTGGCCACCGATATCCACCTGGATCATTACCCAAGGCCTATAAAGTACTAATCTTTCCTCACACTTATTCAGGTAGACACACCATGCGCATATGTGTGTGTGTGTGTGTGCATCACTTGACATTTTTATATCATTCATATACACACTGGCATTTCCATTCATATGACAAGTCTCATAGGGATATTCATGAATATGTTTTCACCAAGAGGTCACCCTTTCCCATTTGCTACAAAATCATTCCATAAACTAGAAACTTTCACTAGGTAACTACAACATTACCCAAGGAATCACATATACTATTCCCTATCTCTGCCTCAAATCATTCTTGGTGAGCATATCTCTACCAAGGGAATCCTTACCTACGTTCCCTCTCACTTTTTCTTGAGCATATTAATCCATATTGTATGTCTATCATCCCTCTCTAGATGCTACGTAATTCATTGGTATTCAAGAAAGTGTCCTGGCATGCCCTTTACTAGACTCTGGATCAACACCTTATTGATTATTTGTCTTATCTTCATAAGGTTGTAAGAAATAATATCCTCTACATTCTCATTCATGTTGTTAACTCTTCATGTTGGTATCGGATCATCGATGACCAAAATGATCCCTCACAACATTACATTCCACAACCACAACAAATTATTCTAAGTCTATATGTGTGTTAATGGTATGTTAAATCATTTCCATATTCATTATAGCATATCCTTGTGCACCAAGTATTTTAATCATGCCTAAAGTACATAGGTAGTCCAACTATCTGTCTCTTGAATTCACATGCATAGATATGCATTTAGGTTAATAGACCTATCAACACACTATACGTTACAACTAATCAAAAGTTTCTTTCATCATAGGTCAAATAAAATGACCTTAACAATTGTCCATAAGTCCTCCAAGCATGAGGAATTATTTATACAACCATCAAATTTAACGAGGCTATATCAACCCATACTTATAGACAACATTACAACCCAATTAAAACTGCTCGTCTCATTCATTTTCTGGACTCATGCATCCCTATACCAAGATTCTTCTCTTTTTGTCCATTTACATTGAGATCTTACCATCAATCCCCGTCAGCATATTCCTACTCATGTAGGAGTCTTTCTAAACCCAAAAAAGGTAATGGCATAACTCTTTTGCTATTAGCATGTCTTAGCATGATTAAATTTTTTGTTGGATTTATTAAGGCAAGGCCATGATTTTCTATTGTAAAGAATTTTGGAAACAACATTTAATATACAATCCTTATTTTAAGAAGTTAGTGTTGTTAATAACCAACTTTTTAAATGAAGAAAAAAAAGTGTCAACGGGCTCTTCTTTAGCCTTGGTATATAAATCACATGATTTTTCTCTGGCCCATTCAGGCCTAGTGTTTGAAGCTCAACTCTAATACCATTTGTAACACACCCAACCCCCTAACCGTTCCTCAGGCTATTGGGGTGTCAAAATTTCCTCTTCTTCACCTTATTTTCTTTCTCAAAATGGAGCCCATAAATGGAATATGTTCATCGAGAGCTTTCCAATTACTCTAACCATGCTCAAAACTGAGCTCAGAATCAAAATTTATGGCCCTTTTAAGTCTTCAAGCCTTCTTTTGCCTACCTCCACGTGGCTCCGTGTCACCTGTACCATCCGACATGGATGGAAGTATCAAGACATGTCACCCTCCAACATGGAACACCTCGGCCACTAAATGATGAACACGTTGCAGAATCACGACAATACTTAAGGGTGATTCTATGCCCAACCGGGCACCGAGATTCGGTGAATCCCCATAACCATCATAGCGAGAACCTTCCTGGTAGTCTGGTCCTCGGGACCATACCCCAATCGAGACACACACCCACCAGGAACCTCAATATACCAGGCACCACACCCCACTGATCAACTCACCCCACTGAGCACAGGGACCCCAGGGTAAGCCATAAACACTCATTCCTCGAACGTCTAATCCAGTGATCTAGTTAGTACTAAGGACATGTGGTCCTGATGTGGCATGACACCCTATAACTTGTCTAGACACCATGTTGATGTGGCATGACACATTATTACGTCCTTCGGCCTAGTACGAAACTTATGCATAGGAACTCCTCTTATCCTAGACATGTGCACATTATCCTTCATGGCATGTGGACTGACGTGGCACTACATGTCATCACAAAGCATAAGGCTCCTCCCCACTCAGGTGTGGACACATGTCCTAACCTTGTTGGCTCTATAATTTCACCCTAATGGCGTTGACACACGCCCCAATCTTCCTCCCACTCATACACTTGCAAGGAAAAGGGTCAGAACCCTTTCCCGAAACCTTTCCTAACTGGGCACCGGAACCTAGGAAAGGAACATAAAGAAATGAGGCTTGGGAAGTTTAGTGGTTTGGAGGTTTTCTTACTATAGGATGATGAACTCCCTCCTGAGCTTATCAGGAAAAACAACGATCGATATCTCTCATCCCTCAAATCCGACGGCTAGGATTTAAGGGTGCCAAGCCAAAGGTGTTAATCACGACATGGTCCACACTCGTCCTGCACAAATAACATGCCAACAAGTGTTTTCCTTTATGGAATTCTAGACGTTGCACTAGCATGATGGTTGAGTGCACGAAGTTGGTGGCCAAAAACGTGGCAAGGGGGTCAACAGGAACGTGTATGGGCTTCTAGGAATGCACAAGAGTTCTTGATGTGACAGGTTAAAAAAACCTTGAACCTCGAATTAGCAAGCCACATAGGCACAATCCCAATAACGTGTGTGCATTCTCAAGAACACATGCGCGTTCCTGAGAAACACGTTTATAAGAACGCGTGCGTGTTCCTAGAAAAAAATTGAAATAAAAATAGCATGCGCATGATTTAGGAATGTGCACACGTTCATAAAGTGTGTGCACGTTATTAGGAACAGGAACAAGCGCATCTTCCTATTAACATGAAA
>ML790213.1:534658-548925 GCA_009831015.1 Picea engelmannii
TTATTACTTACTGCCGAATACAGCGTAAGTGTTGAGATAAATTGTAAATTATGAAAAGTTTACTTCTTGTAGAGCTCATAGAAATTAGAAATTAAGTAATTAGTTAGAAATATAACGTTAATTCAAAATCGGGTTACTACAGTTTTGCATACTCTTTATATCTGAAATACTATAAGTGGTATCATAGCACTTTCCTTGGTAGAAAATTGTGGATTAATTTTTTTCAGGGCAGAGACATATTCCAACATCTTAAAGATACAGAGATCCATCATTACTTGCATAAACCCACAGCCAGGGAGTCATACACGTAGGAAATACAAGTGGTACTCAAGCGCACATTTGTTGGCCACCCTTGTAACCCCTGTTGGTACCCCTTCGAGTGGTAGTGCATCAAACAACACCTGTATACAGATCAACCTAGATCTCTTGAATCCCTCCATAGATAAATTGATTGGTCGCCTGACTACTATAGTGCCACCAAGAACAACACTAAAAAATATACTCTCTAATACCTAGGTAGATGGGTAGTATGACTAAGGGAACGGTTTAGCCTCCTTAGTTGGTGCCCTAAGATATTGGGTCGAGTACTACCGTTGGACCCCTCACGTATATTAGAGATATATAGCATAGGGAAAACCCTTTCCTGTAGAACTCTTGAATACCCTAACCCTTGGGATGCAAACAAAACAGAACAAACAAGATCTATTTCCATGCAATTTTGACTCCTACAATCGGGTTGCAAAGTTAATACACATTTCTTCATGTTAAGAATTTGTGAATTTCAACACTGTAGTATTCTTCAGATAGGAGTATAACTCCGCAAGAGTAAAAAAAAAAGGATTAGTGGTCCCACTGACACACTTATTTGGGACCTATCCCACTGGGTTCCTCTCTTCTCCCCGATTCTAGTGATACCTATCATTTTTAACACAATTTTTTTTGTGTGGACCTGACCCTTCTCCGACACCCTTATTTAGCCCCTATCTCATTGGATCCCCCTTTTCTCCATGATTGCAGTGGTACCTATCATTTGAAACCCTTCTTCTTAGTGGTCCCACCCACCCCTCCAGATCCGTTTTGTTTCCCCTATACCATTTTCCTAGCCATTTTTCCAAATGACTACCACATGAGCCCAAGAACTTAATACCTTGATTTCTGACACCCACTAGAAAAAGGAAGACATCAAGACTATCAGTGCCAACCTTAGCTCAATCAATTTTGCTATTGAGATCTTTAAGGAACAATGTTCCCACATCAAAGACCTCAAATCCACCTTTGAACACTTCATGGGCCATTCCTAGAACCCTTTCTCTTCTGAACAACCATCTTATCAGGATGACCATGACTCTTCCCATTACCAAGGTCCTCATACTACCCACTTTTATCGATATCTCCGCCCTCCCAGAATTGAGGTGAACAAATTTGATGGATCAGATCCCACATGCTAGGTCACCCAAATGGAACATTATTTCTCTTTGCATGGCATTACTGATGATTTAGCAAGCTTCGTTATGGTGTCTTATATATGGATCCAGAACGATGGAAAATGGTGGAAATGGTGAAAAAAAGGCACGCCAAGGGTATGTTTCTTGGACAGAGTTTGTGGCCAAACTTTATGACCGCTTTGACTCTGACACCCACCATTTAGGACATTTGACCAAGTTAAATTAGTCTGGGATAGTGGAAGACTTTATTGCCACATTTGATCACATGGATTTCATAACAGAGGCATGCAAGATGCTTTCTTTAGGGAATGCTTTATCAGTGGCCTCAAAGATGAACTTTGTGCCCATGTTCTCATGGCACACCCCCAAACTTGGTTGGAAGCTACTCAATGAGCCAAGGAATCACAATAGATTGTATCCTCCCATACCCACAAACCCTCATTTTCTCCTCACCCTAAACCCACCAAAATCCCCTTAAGATACAAAAATTAACTAGGGTTGAAATGGTTGAATGCCAACTCAAGGGTCTTTGTTATAATTGTGATGAAAAATATTTTCCCGGGCACAAGTGTAAGGAACATAATATTTTTATGGTTGTGATTGAGGATATTTTTGAAGAAGATGTTTTTTTTCTACTTGTGGAGGAACTACCACCGCCCTCTGATATTACCCCACCCTCTGATCCACCAAACGCTGACTCGGTGATTTCACTTAATGCCCTCACTGATTTCTTTGCTTCAAGACTCTCAAATTAATTGGTTACATCAAAAATAGGAAATTCATCATCCTTGTGGACAGTGGTAGCTCCCATAATTTTATCCATCGCTGCATTGCCTAAGAAGTCAATTGTTACATTTGTGTCGTCAATAATTTTCTAATCATTATTGCTAATGGAGGTTCCATGAAATGTGGGGGACGATGCGAAAATGTGCGACTTCAAATTGGTCAATATCACTTGAAATCCCACATGTTTTCTATAGACATCGGTGGTTGTGACATTGTTCTTGGGGTCGAATAGTTACACACTCTAGGACCCATTCTCATGGATTTTAAGGACTTAACCATGCAATTATAATAGGAGGGACACCAATATAAGTTCCAAGGCATCACAATAGGCTCCCCTGAGATCACTAGTTACCATCACATGGAAAATCTCCTAAAAAAAGGTCATTTGAGAATTATATCCCAACTCCACTCCATTCATGTTTTTGAGACACCTTTTGTGCATCCCGATATCCAATCCATCCTCTCTCGCCACCAAGTTGTTTTTACCACTCCCAAAGAACTTCCCCCTCCCCGTGGAGTCCATGATCATTCCATCCCTCTCATCCCGAAAATTCTTCCTCCCAATGTTCTTCCTTATCATCATCCCTTTGCCCAGAAGAATTAAATTGAGAAAATTGTTCATGAATTGATAGAAGAAGGTGTTATCCATCCCAATACTAGCCCCTATTCTTCCCATGTGGTCATGGTACTCAAGAAACAAGGTACTTGGCGCATGTGTCCTAATTTCCATTCCCTCAACAAACTCACCATCAAAGAAAAATTTCCCATTCTTGTCATTGATAACCTCTTGGATGAACTGAGTCATGCTCAATACTTTACCAAACTGGATCTACATTATGGATACCACCAAATCCGTATGAAAGAATATGAAATTGCCAAGAATTCATTTCGCACTCATGAGGGTCGTTATTAATTATTGGTAATTCCCTTTGGATTGTGTAATTCTCCTTCCACCTTCCAAAGTCTTATGAATCATGTCTTTCATCCTTTTCTCCATCATTTTGTCTTAGTTTTATTTCATGATATTCTCATCTATAGTAAAACTTGGTCATCCCATCTCTCCCATGTGAATCAAGTTCTCCATCTACTCTCTAACCACCAACTTTTCCTCAAACAATCTAAATGTGCTTTTGGTGCCTTAGAAGTGGAATACCTAGGCCATATTGTCGGCAAGGATGGTGTCCGAGTGGATCCTAAGACAATTGAATCTATGCAAGATTGGCCTCACCCTAAAACTCTTAAGATCTTGCGTGGGTTTCTGTGTTTGATGGGATATTATAGGAAGTTTGTTTAGAATTATGGAAAAATTGCAGCTCCTTACACTTCTCTCCCTAAAAAGAATGCTTTCACTTAGACTTCAACTGAAGATCATGCCTTCCAATCCTTGAAAGATGTTATGTGCACGACCCTTGTCCTAGCACTTCCATACTTTAAAAAAACATTCGTATTGGAATGTGATGCTTCCAGAAAAGGAATTGGTTTCGTCCTCATGCAAGATGGCAGGCCTTTGACCTTCACTAGCAAACAAATTTCAGAATGACATTTGGGCCAATCCATTTATGAAAAGGAAATGTTATCTATTTTTCCTGATGTGGATCTCTGGCATCCTTATTTATTGGGTCAACAATTCCAAATAAAAAATGATCATCAGAGTCTCAAGTATTTCCTGGAACAACGAATTTCATCCCCGGTGCAACAAAATTGGGTGACCAAGCTATTTGGCTATGATTCTGAGATCATTTACAAGAAGGGCAAGGAAAATGTCATGGCCGATACTCTTTCTTGGAAATTAGAAGAAGACGAGTCCCTTTTCTCCCTCTCCTTCATTGTACCAAATTGGCTCCAATTTGTTCATCGGGAATGGCTGGAAGACCCCAAACTTTCTAGCATGCTCCACCAATTGCAACACAATTCTTCAATTTCTCCAGAGTACTCTTGGCACAATGAAGAGATTCTCTACAAATATTGTTTGTATTTATTCAAGCAATCACAACTTAAATCCACAGTTCTTTCTGAACTTCATGCCTCACCCATAATTAGGCATTCATGGTTTACCAAAACCTATGAATGGGTCAAACGTTCTTTTTTCTGCGATGGTATGAAACATGACGTCCACACCTTTATGGCTGAATGTGAGGTTTGTCAACACAATAACTGAGAAATTGTTAAATCTCCGGGCACACTCCAACCTCTTTCGATTCCCCCTGCTATTTGGCAAGATATTTATATGGATTTCATTGTGGGATTACCTAAATCGGGTAATAAGTCTGTCATCATGGTGGACGTAGATTGTCTCTCCAAATATGCTCATTTTTTTTCTCTTCAACACCCATTCACAACGACTACAATGGCTCAAATCATCATGGATAATATCTTCAAGCCTCATGGCATGCCTAATTCTATTGTATCTAACAGAGACCCCACTTTCACCAACAATTTTTGGCAAGAATTGTTCAAGATATAGGGCACCCAATTGCATCTCAGCATGCCTATCACCCCCAGACGGATGGCCTAATTGTAGTTGTCAACAAGTGTTTGGAAACATATTTGAGGTGTTTTGCATCTCATAGGAAAAATCAATGGGATCAATGGTTACCCCTAGCCAAATGGTGGTACAACACATCTTACCATACAACTACTCGCATGAATCCTTTTGAAGTAGTATATAGCCAAACTCCCCCATCGGTTCTCTCATATATTCCAGGGGTCTCAAAGGTTCAGGAGGTTGACAACAATATTACATCCCGAGCGGCTATTCTTCATGCCCTCGAAAACAATTTGGTCATGGCTTAGAATTGCATGAAGCAACAAGTAGATCAAGGTCGTTCCGGACGAAATTTTGTTGAAGGGGACCAGGTGTTTCTTTGAATACAACCTTGTAAGTAGACTTCACTCAAATATGCAAACTGTCAGAAACTTGCACCCAAATTTTATGGTTCTTATACAGTGCTCAAGCAGGTGGGATCGATGGCCTATCAGTTAGCTCTACCTAGTCTGTAGCACCCTATTTTTTCCAGTTTGTAAATATAACTATAACTCACCAAGAGACTATGACAGACTAGATATGTGTGGATGACTAATTTGATGAACCTTCATTAAAAAGGTCAATGCATGTATTGTTTGTTATTAATAGGAAATGGATAAGTGTTGCATAACTGCAAAAAGGAGGGGGTTTTCCAAGATAGACCATGGATTCTATCAGACAGATGGTGAGGGGAACCAGGAATGGTTGAGATGACTCCTACCAAACTAGTACCCTAATGTAATTAGTGACTCAGAACAATGCTCTGATCCAGATAATGAATTACCAGTCGGCGTGGTAGCTGGGAGAGTCCTCCTCAAGAGTTTATGAGGAGATGGGGTAAAGTACATAGTTGTAAGAATCCATACCTGACCATGAGCTAGGGATTCAGACCCACAAAACCTTGCTAATAAAGGAAAGGAAGAGTTAATTCGTGGGCAGAGGCGAAAGACAAGAGGAAGTTATCTGCGAAGAGAGCATAGTCGCATGAGAAATCTCGAGAAGAGAAAAAGAGTGGTTACAACACTCTAGTTTGAGGAAGAACTGGGAATAATATCGTTCTAAACGCAAGAAGCTGTTGGCAAGGTTTTTCATTACAAGCTAATAAACATGGTTGATGAGTGATTGTGGAAGTCCTTGGACAGACCTCCTTGCTTGGTATAGAAAAAACCCACTTCCATGATCCTATGGGAGGAGGAGGGTAACCTTCATCCTAGACTGTTGTTGAGCAAGAAGAAAGAGTCTCTATCATAGCATCATGGTATAGCGTGGGGGTGGCTAGTGGTAAATCCATCGAGAGTGGCTCTGCCTATGGTTGGGTGGAAACAGGCACCCCTTTCAGCAGTCGCTTCACAAACTCTGTTTTTATGATAAGTATCTTCATATTTTGTGTACTAAAATAGGATTTGTGATTGAATATATTTATGCGTCTATGACTGAGTTTGGTGTTGAATGGTTAAGTTAGATATATGCATTATATCTCTGTGAACTCGTGATTTTAAATGGGCATATACTTGACTCAACTAAGCGATTAGAGTTGTAAGATGTGAGCTCGTAACGATGTCGGTCTCTAAAGCCTTCCCCCTCACAGGAAATTTCCAAGTTCAAAACCTGTGGAAGGAGGATGCCTCCTCCAGATCTCTCACCTGTCTGACTGAGGGCTCATGCCCATGTTCTTAACCCATTTGTTGCCTAAGGGATTAGCACATATCCCACAAGAATTCATCAAAGGACCCATATGAACAAGGTCTGGGAACCCCACGCTAGCCAAAAGGAGCTAAGCCTTTCTGACTTCGGAACTCTAGGAGTTCAGAGTTCTAGGGGTGTTACGACCTTAACCAAATCTTAGCTAAGAGTAGAGCTTACATCCCGGGATTCATTAGAGGATCCGTATGACCAGGGTTTTGGAACCCTGTGCTAGTCCGAAAGGAGCTAGTTCTTATTGGCTTCGGAACTCTGAGAGCTCAAATCTCCGAGATGTTAAAACTTTGCAACCACAAAAACTCCTGAATGATGGAGTTTCCAAGTACTCTGGACTGTCGATCCTCGAATCCTTTATAATCCTTCTCAATCATTGATCTGGGGACTCGGTTGAGAACCCCACTTAACCGTCCATCAACCAAGACATGTGTCCACAGATCGAGTATCTACGGGAGGTTTTTCCCTATTAGTGAAAGGGTACATCACCAGAGTGTCGAAGGCCAAAGTCCATCTCAATATTCCATCATTAATGACATGTGTCGCTAGATTATATAGTCTAGAGACTTGGTACTCCGGGAGGAAGCTGGAAACTACACCCCTAAACTCCCGAATGCCAGATTCATGAATTAATGAGGGTCATCGATTCGAAGGAACTTCGGGACCACTCATGACCATTTGATCTATATGGTGTCCAGTTCACCGCTGACCTACTCCAGGATCAAACTGGAGACTACACGGGTGAACCCCGAAGGCCAAAGTGATGAAGTGATGGGGGTTGTTGATTCGAGGACACTCTGGATCCCTCTCAATTGTCAATCTAAGGAATCCATTAAGAATCCCTCTTAATTTCCCAACCATTCGGGATGCGTCGTGGAGTGACGGGTCGCCCCCGCTTGTCCCCGGTCAAATGTCCATCATTAGACTCGAGTTGTTGGATGAGAGGACACATGGCAGGAGATTAGTTAGTCCAGAGACTTGGTACTCCATAGAAACTTGGCCAAGATTCTTCAAGGTGTGAAGACTCCTAAATTCACAAACGATGAAGTAAATATAAACCGTTGACAAGTAGGGGACACATGGCGCCAAATCTGATAGTTCGGAGACTTGGCTCTCCCGGGGATTCGAGATGTGGAGAGTTGATAAGCTCTGAAGCCCGTAGTTGCGAAGCAACGAGAATCGTAGATATATGGATCTACGTGGACAGATCTCGATCGTGATATCCAAAGGGAATTAGAAGGTTATTTTTCTGGAGTCGACGTGGCTCTCTGACGTCATCTAGGGTGACATGAACCCACAACTAACGTGCCACATGTAACCTAGATTTGTGTGTTTTGCAGACCCCATAGGCCCATTAACGTGTGACACATGTCACCTTGGCCTTGTTGTGTATAACACGTAGTACTCACCACTTGGTCCATTTGGCGAGAGGATTATGTGGGACCCATCTGCGTTTGACTTCGTGTCTAGTACGTTTCCACGTGAGAGGGTGGACTGGTGCTAAGGATCTAGATTATTTTCGGCACAAAATGAGAGTGGAGATATAATAAATAAATATACAGAGATATCTCGGATATACAATATTATAAAAAAAAAATGTATAAGATATTCAACCTTAAACACAAATATACAGTAATACACAATTTTCTATTAATGAGCGAAAATGTACAAAGACTGTAAAATATAGAGTGCAGAAAGACTCGCTAGAATGGTGGCATCTTATCTCTGAGAAGAGATGTGACAGCTACTCGCATTCGTGAGAAGATGATTTTACAATGAGGCTCCAAATGCATTTTTATCATAAATAAAGTCCAAAACTCTAACCCCAGAAGATGAAAATCCAACAGTTTTGTGGACCCTTTTTTGGGAAGTTTGGTGTATCAACTTCCCATGGGCGTAACTTTGGCATACGATCTCTGTTTGAGGCGCACGATAGCTCGTTGGAAAGGTATTGTCGAGGAGATTAATTTTTAGGGATCAATTAGAACCTATGACTGTAATTGAGAAGCTATATCCCAAAAATCCTTCATTTAGGCCCTCAAAATGGAACCGAAAGTTAAAAACTGCTAAAAATAGTAAATTGCCAAAATTGCCAGAAATTTGTTTTGAGTGAGTTGGAAAAGGTGGGTGGCCACCGATATCCACATGGATCATATAACCCCCTATAGAGGATCGACAATTGTGCTTGAACCGACACAGATATCTATGATCAGGGATGACTACAGAGTCCCAACTAGCAAGGTGTTTATTTCCTTTTGTTATAGGATAAATTGGTATATGAGGACACTAACAGATCTCCCTAGATCTACCTGGATCTAGAAAAATACAAGACAGGACATGATGCTTTCCCTAAGCAACTATCATTGAATTTACTACCAAAAGAGGAACGAGTGACATACCTTTATGTCACTTCCTTAGGTCTTTGTTGTTCCTACTTCGCTCTGGTGCTCTTGCGAGATCAGATCCAAGACAACAAAAATCGACCAAAGTAAAGATAGTAAAGTATATTCAATGACGACCTATGCATATGATCAAGGAATTATGCAATAAAATAAAATTGATTTTATGGGAAAGGGGCATGCCACTGTATTATATTAAATGAAAGTAGAAGATACAACCAGATCGCCTTGATGTCACAAGCTTCCTTTCAGTGGTCCTTTGTTCTAACACACACACTTGCTACAAACTTGCATGAATAATATACACTAGGGCTTGATGGACAAATGGAGGCCTCAAGCATCAATTCAAATAGGATTCCTCACACAATTCTAAACCTATTCTTTCATAAATTATTTATTCAATCTTGCTTCCCCTCTTCCTTGAGAAACATTTCATTATATAGGAGAAGGATAGATGGTTAAAGGGATGAGGATGATCCCACTAAATCTGAGAAGTCAGTAGGATGCCAACCATGCGAATGCCAACTCATTTTCTAGAAGATCCTCTTCTAGAACCTTCATAACTTCCTCTTCCTATTAAGCTTTGAAGCAGGTTCGCACCCTGCCTATAGAGAAAACTATGAACATATCACACTCCAAGTATAGGGTTGCCTGCGAGAATCAGGGTTTATCGCACCCTAAAATACATGTGGCCTGCGGACTCATCTTAAAAACATTTTTTATGGAAGAAGACAACAGTCACTTTTCTCAGGAAAAAGGTCCTTATGAGAGCCTGAACACATAACTATAGAGACATCACCAGAGTGACCAAAATAATGTGTAACAGAATGCCCCCCAAAGTATGAGGCTGGAACTCATGACAGCTGAAATACTTTGTAAAATGCGTGTGTGTCTCAGAAACAAGGATCACACCTAACCGGAAACCTGCAAACAATCAAGCATCTGCAGAATATAATACCAGTTCTGAGGTAAGCATTCTCGTGCTCAGACCACAAATGAATGAAATCATAAATGTAGGCCATGGCCACCAATCATACACAGTGCATCCATGTCATCAAAATGCTACATAGCCACCAGGAATACACTGTGGATCTATGTGTTATAAGACTCAGATTAGGACATATCCACGCGACATACAAAGTGGATCTATGTGTCAATACAAATCATAAATACTCTAGCACAACCTGGGCCAAAAAGATGAGAACCAGGGTCTTCAATCCCGTCATCTGAAAAATATGAATCTAGCCATGTGATTACATGTGTCGAAGTAAAACATGGTAGAAACCACTTGATTACCGATCATTTATTAAAATCATTAACAAGTGCGAGGGAAATCACCATTGATGTCAATGACTCCCAAGGTATCTAAGTACAATCCGAACGAATGTGAATAAATGAGATGAAGTCGAACACTGAGCGGAATCTCTCGATCAGGGACCAATGATGTGAATCCACTGTCGAAAGCGAAGAGATCTGCCATTAAGGCATGCAGGTTCTAAGGGACTAAATGATTTCTAAGTCTTATTCCCAGATAATGAGTTGGAGTCGACGGAAAAAGACTCGTCACAGGAGGGCCTTGATGTATCCCCCATCAATGACATGAAATAAGTAACAGATTTTGAGGGTAAGTCAAAGTATGAATATGATTTGAAATAGACACAGGGAAGGCCGACATGGTAAGAATGGACAACTACAGATGGTGAACTCAACGGAGGGCTTGTTTGGACTTCTCTTGAACATATGAATGACACGATAATGGTCTTGGTAGCATTGACTCAAAGATGACCCAAGATATGACCTTGTAGCTAGTTAGATGAGAGACAAATGGATTTCCCAACCCGGATTCAAATGAGGAATAGGGGGCGTCATGTTCAAGAGCGACGCTTACTGCCATTAATACAAATACGAAGGCATATCCCTTTCCCAAAATTTCCCCCATCATTTTTGGCGAGTACCTCTTTATTTTTACACAAGCTTGAGGAGGATAACAAATGCTTTTTGATGTAAGCTCATCCTTCAGATGAGTCCCTCGAAGTACATTTAACGAACCCTAGGAAGGAGTGGTTTGGTCCCATAAAGGGTCTTTTGTTGTTTGTTTAACGAGTCCAAAGATAGAAAACTCGGGGGTTTTTCATGTTTTGAGAGTCTGAAAAGCACTTAAAGAGAACTCTCCCAGTTCCTTTTTTGTAAATTAGTTCGAAGAGACCGAAAAAGTGATAAATTATCGCTCATCGAACATTTTCTTCAAATACTTTTACGAGCATGAAAAGAACAAGATTGCTCAGCAATATTTTCATTTTTATGGAGCGTGAAAAGGGCTTAAAGGATACCCCCTTATTTTCGTTGTTTTCGTGTTACCATGATGAGTACGAAAATATGACAAAAGTATACTCAATTGCGTTCTCATGTATTTTCGAGTGCGAGAATGAACGAAGACTGAGCTCGAGGTTTTTCCTACAAAACCCTAAAAAGGTATTCATACATGTGACGAAAAAAGGAAAAAATACTTGTACACCGTCGTTCGGGCTTCTAGGTCATCTATCTGTGAAAAACCATACTCACAAGGCCATTAGGGCCTTAGGTTTTTTAAGAAAAATATTAAAAATAATATAAAAAATTAAATGAGAAATAGTAAAAAGTGAATAAATATGGGTGAAAAGCCCTTTTTACCATTTCATTGTTACTTTGCCAAAAACTTGTCCAACACACCTCTTTTTTCCCAAATTTCTTTGCTCGATTTCGGGAGGTACATGCGGTCATTCGGCAAACGGTTTTGGGCAACGAGGTAATCTCCTGATTCTTCAACTTTTTCATGGATTAAAATTGATTTTTAATGGAAAATTTCAGTGTTTTGATTCTATTTAGGGCCAGTAGGTGCACTTAGGCATTCTCGTAGGTGAGCCATTCAGGACTTGTGAGAACCTAAGGTTCTCACAACTGGGATTTAGTGCACCTGCGAGAATCTCGCATTGTGTGCAAGCTTCACCTGCAAGGGCCGAAAAATGGATTTTCATGCATGTTTTTACTCAATAAAAATTTATGCAAGAGGTTAAAACAAGTTGCTAACTTCCTTCTCATGGATCCATTGTAGGTGTTGATCATCATGATATTGGAATGGAGGGAAAGAGAACATGAGGAAGATGATTCCATTGCCAGAAATGATCTGGGTTCAGTTGTTGCCCTCCGGGAATGTGGGCTCTTAAAAATTTTTAGGATCCTGAGCATGAGAGCCCAACTCAGGTTGTTAAAGTACCTGGTCCACATGTGGGATGTGGATCAACAATTATTTCATGTAGGGGTCCAAATGCTTACACTAGATATCGAGGATATCTATTTTCTAACGGGGTTGTCACGACATGGATACCATGCTACTCTGACCGGAGGTAGAGGTGACAGACTTCCTATGAGCGAGTATGTTTGCCAATATTGTGTTCCCGAGGTGGAGAGAAGCAAGGGTAAGGTCACCATATGGGCTGTCCAAAATATGACCTTGTGGACTATCTTGTTTACCATTGCATGCATGGTTGGGAGTGTTGTTCCACACATGGCTCTCCAGAGCTATTTCCAATATGCAATAGAGTGCACAGAGCCTCGGGTTTTCAACTGGTCGGACGCGGTCCTCTGCAGTATGAAGAGGAAACTGACAAAGTGTAGAAGGGGTGACCTGAAGCAGTTCAGGTACATGTCACTTTTGGTGTCATTCTTCCTTGAGATGGGTCCCACTGCTGCATCTATAGGTAGATTGGGGTTTATCGACCCCACAGGATCCGAGGATGTTGAGGTGGTGTAACCTCATAGCTCGACACATAGCAGGGCCTATAATCAAATATAACGATTCATTTTTTGACTGGTTGAGGCCCCAGATGTTGATGATCGATGACTATGCATATGTTGGTTTGGATTTCCAAGGAGATCTGGATTTGGTTCTGCCTGAGGATGCTCAGTGGGGTAACTTAGGTAAGAAGTACACATTTTGTTCTTTTTTAATGTTTTTTGCAAATTTTATTATATAAAATGTTTTTATGTCTTTGATCCAAGGACTAATCAAAAATTTCTTTTGATGACACAGATGTGGGGCCGTATCGACCTCCAAGAACGTCTCCCATTCAGAGGCGAGGAGAAGTGGCTCCAGTGGAAAGATGGGATGTTGAGGACTACGAGGCAGTTGAATAGAACTTAGAGGGACTAACTGCAAATGTCCCAGACATCGCTATTGGGGAGATCCCAAGGTGCTATCAATGCCATACTATGGGTGTGTCTGATTCTCTTAGTTGACTTCTCCATAGGGTAGACCGAGGAGTTGTATGTTACCGTGAGCATCATCCATGATGCTAATTTGTAAAAGCCATGGGCTTCATATATTTTGATATTTTGGTCCTGGACAAAAACTTTTTGTGAAACTTTTGATCGTTATATATATATATGCGGCTTATACCGACTTTATTTTGTTTTGTATAATACATGTGATGTGTGATTGGTTTTATAAAAGTCTCAGATATCTGTCTAACACATAATTAGCTAAAGCATCAGTCAATGTATTTAGACATCTAAGAATGTGTTGATATTCGATATAACCAAAATGACATTCCAAGAGGCGAATTCGTAGATATACCCGCAATAAAGTAGGTGTGGTATACCTAGGGAGGTAATATGGAGTACCTAAGGAGGTACTCAATGGGAATGTATTTATGTGTTATTAGTGGAAGTCATTTAATATATGGGAATGTGGTCATTTAATGTAAGGTGGACTAGGTCCACTATATTAATAAAGGCCCACTATGGTAGTTGGATGTAATAAATGTGAGAAGGCTCTCTAGAAGGTTCCTAGGAGATAGGGAGAGCTATATAAATAAGTCTAGGCAATGTAATAAAACATGGTGAAGAATATTGTGATTGTACAAGCAAGGATTGCTTGAGGAGTTTTATCCTTCCATAAGGATTAATATATGGTGTTACCCTACCTCAAGGGTTTTCTCTATTTCTTGTGTTCATGATATGGTGAATGGTTTATGGTTTATTCTTGGTTATTTCTAAAGTATATTTACAGATCTGGTTTAGGTTCTTAACAATTCAATTGTTAAGAACCAAATACCTGAATACAAAATATCACAATAGATCCAAAGATATCTGAATACAATCACCACACAAGATCTACGAAACCATATAGAAAACCACACTTTATTATTACCAAACCCTTGAGGTAGGGAAACACCATACAATGGATCCTATTATGGAAGAGATCATCTTCTGTTCACTTGCCTCTTCGAGGGGGCATCCTCCTATTGAGCTACCGCTCCAAATACAATACTTCTCTTGTCTCATTACATTGCTTAAACCCCTTTATATAGTGCTACCATCACCTAAGAACATTCTAGAGGAGGAATCTTCTAGAAGTAGAACCTTCTAAGAAGTCCTCTT
>ML790213.1:550348-592384 GCA_009831015.1 Picea engelmannii
TCTTACATTTATTATATCTAACTACCATAGTGGGCCTTATTTAATAATATAGTGGGCCTAGTCCACCTTACATTGAATGACCTCCACTATTATCACTATGGGCCCTCTGGGCCCCCCCACTACCTCTCTAGCTACCTTACAGTAGGACTTCGGATAGCATAGACATTACTTAACTGTAGCACTACTAGCTGTGAATCAAGTCATATAACTAGGTGGCAGATACCAATCGAAATAACATTAGTCAACAATTCAATGAAGATGCTATATTCTGCGATATTATTGGTGGCATGACCGAGACAAACACCTCATAGACTGATAAGTTCATTTGTAGGTGCATAAATTGCCCATGCAGTAGAAGCAAGATTCTGAGTACTACGACTAGTGCCATCGGTGAAGCCAATGTGGGGTAACGAAGACTCCGACATATGGAAACCAAGCACAATGCAAGGTAAGTGATCGAGGGAAGAAACCAAATAACGAAAAAGCATACTAAAGTAACACACAAAAAGTATGATACAATAAAATACAAGAACTCATGCACAGATGATCTAAGCATAGTACGTCTTTAAGTAAATCCCATTTTGGGGTTCACTCAAAGGGATACCATTGTAGTCCACTAACTCATAGGCTCCTTTCTCCAACACTCATCTGACGATATAAGGACCTCGCCACATAGCCTCAAATTTTTTGGCTCCTAGAAGATATCGATCTTGTTCATAAAGGAGAACTAGATCACCTTAGGAGAAAATGCATGGCTTGACATGCTTGTCGTATTAGGCTTTGACGCGTTTCTTCTGGGTTTCTATAACTAGGGTGGCATCGTGACAGGTTTCGTCTAGTTGCATAAGATACAACAGATGTTCTTCTTCAATAGAAGTGTTTGGGAGAAGTTCAACGGCTAGATTTAGAGACAATATCTCACATTCAATTGACAATATGGCTTTGAGACCATAAACTAACTGGAAAGGTGTAAACCCGGTAGAAGACTTAACGAATGTCCGGTAAGCCCACAATGTTGAAAACAACATTGTGTGCCAACTCGTTTTATGAATCCCTATCATTCGTCGAAGCATGGTAACAAGGACTTTGTTTATTACTTCAACCTGGTCGTTGGCCCGTGGGTAATAGGGTGTTGAGTTTTCATGGCGAAGACCCAACTTTTTGGTGAGTTCTGACATCATGAAGTTTCTAAAGTGGCTACCGTGATCAGTAACAATATCTTGAGGAACATCAAACCGAGCAATGATGTGATTGAATATGAATAGTGATGCAGTATTTCCGGTATTGTCTAATGTAGGCATCGCCTCAGCCCATTTCGTAAAATAATCTACGGCTACAATAATGTATCCATGCCCCCCGACCGAGTGAGGGTGAAATGTCATGAAATCGATACCCCGTTTCGCAAAAGGTCCAACGGAGACTACAGGGTGTGATCATATTTTGTTGTTATAGGTTTGGCAAGCGTGGCATTTTTGGACAACGATAATACAATCGTTGAATAAAGAAGGCCCAAAATACCCAACTCGTAAGATCTTCTGGGCAGTAGAATACCCATACATGTGACCGCCACATGCTCCAGAATGGAATCCATTCAAGGCTTTCTAGGCTTCATCAAATGTGAGGCATCGTCGAAAAACAGAGTCAATCCCATGACGATAAAGAGTATCACTGAGGATAATATATTGACAGGCTTGGTAGTATATTCGACGACGGTCAGTGTTAGACAAATCGGGATGAAAATTCTGAGTCTGGAGATATATGATGATATCCCCATACCAAAGGTCATCGGAACTGATCAGAAAAAGGGATTCATCGGGTAATGAATCCTCTGCTACATTTTTCGTCTCAAAACAGAGAAGGTCGCATATCAATTCGGAAAACACCAAGGATTTCTTGGACTTAGCATGTTTGAATTCTAAGTCAAAATCCTGAAGTATTACGATCCATTTGGAGTATTTTCCCCTTAGAAATTGTCGTGTAAGAATGTGCTGCATAGGGTTGCAATTGGAAATCACAGTAGTCTTGCATAAAAGGATATAGTGTCGAAAACGTTGAACAGCTTGGACGGGGACCAAGGATAGTTTTTCAACATGTAAATACTTGGTTTCGGTAGTCGTGAGACTCTGAATCAAATAATAAATGACATGTTCATCATGAGAATCATCCTCCTGGACTAGAACCATAGCGATGGTAGAGTTTGAGGCTGCGAGATACAGGAAATAATCTCGACTGTAATCGGGTGGGAAAAGTAGTGGGGTACGGGTTAAAGTCAATTTTAAAGCGTCGAAAGATTTGTTGGCAGTGGTATCCCATACAAACTCAGAACCTTTCTTGAGCAGTCGAGTAAATCCAAGAGTTAACTCAGCATAGTTTGGGATGAAATGACGTGGAAAGTTTGTCTTCCCTTGCAAACTTTGTAGTTGGCGAAGTAAGGAAGGAGGAGGGATATTGAGAATTGCCTCGAACTTCAAAGGATATACTCTGATCCCTTGACATGAAATAATAAAGCCCAGAAGTCGATCGGATTCTACAAAAAAAACACATTTGTGCGGATTTAAGCGTATACGGTAAAACCGACATCGGAGGAAAATGGCTCAGAAGTGTGCTGGATGATCGACACGGTGCATGGAATGAGTCGGTAGGTCATCGAGATATGGTTGGACAATGTGCTTTATATAATTAAAGGCATAAGACATAGCACATTGAAAAGTTGTGCCGACATTCTTTAAACCAAAGGGTAGTTTCTGGTAGGCAAAAGTGAAGCGGTCTTGTGTTGGTCGGCGGGTACGATATTGATTTGATTATATATGGAGAAACCATCCATCAAAGAGAATATTTCACTCCAGGCACAATCATCGATGATCTAGTCAACGAAGGGGGTGGTAAAGTTGTCTTTAGGACAAGCATTGTTAATATCCCTATAATCAATGCACATGCGGATCGTAACTTGTTTTTTGTTAACCGGAACAAGATTGGAAACCCAGTTAGTTAGAGCCACAGGGTAAATAAATCCAGCTTTAAGAATTTTCTCAACTTCAAGCTTGATAGCAGCTACTTTACGTGGGTGGACTAGATGAAGTCATTGCCGGATGGGTTTAGCGCCCGGTGTTGTAGGAAAATCTCCCTGCGAACAAGTAGATTTCCTCTTGAGAGCTAGACTCTTAACTCTAAGACATAAGGTGCTTAACATGGACACTGACTTCCTTTTATATCTAATCAAGCTAATGAACAAAAGAGAAGGAGGAAAGCATGTACCTTATGAACTTCATTTGTCCCTGCAAGGTCCAGGATGTGCTTCGATCTTGAGCTCCGTTGTAGATCCTGCAAGACAAACAAAAGTACAAACAACTTCCTACTCTATTGAGATTAGCTAAAACATAGATCCATATACTGTAGACAAACTTATATGAATCAAGTACAAGTTTGAAAGAAACAAGCCAAGCATTGATTATATTGATGAGAGCAAAGTGTTACTTACAACCATGGACATAGTGCAGCAGCTTCACCAAGCTCTCATTGTCCAAACCCTTGCTTAAACAATCCACACACAGAATGTTGATGCTCCAAATGACATCTTCCTCATGATATCATAAGTTAGATGCTTCACAATTATTTCCATCTCCCTTCTCATGAGATCATAAGTTTGGTATCTCTCAATCTCCATTCCCCCCTTCCTCCATGGAAATCCCTCATTATATAGGATTTGGAGGATTAACCACCATGGAGAGGATCTCTCATTAGATCCACTAAGAAAGGGATCTCTAAAATATTTAGGGAGAAAATATCTCTTAAGGATTTTGGGGAGGAAATATCTCTCAAGGATTTTAAGGAGGAAATATTTCAACCATCCATGAGATCCTCCACCTTCCCTAAAAAATAGGAAACCAAATGTGAGGTGGATTCTCACACTTAATTACTTTCTTTTTCATGAATATTAATAATGATTCATGTGCACTTGATTCTCACACTTAATCAATTCCTTTTCCATGAATATTAATAATAATTCATGTGTACTTGGTATTTTGGTCTTCATGTAATATATCCGTCCTCCACATTGACTAGGGATTGTGACATAGGTTATTCCATGGTGTCAAGGGTGTATGAGACACTTATATGACACTTTACGACACTTAGGGCAAGGTACCTAGGTGTGCAGATTTGATGTGTAACACCCGGTATGTCTTAATCTCATGTGCAACAATGTCGGGGTCAATACCCAACATTTCTTCATAGCTCCATGCGAAGACATCACAAAATTCTTGAAAAATAAGCTTGTAGGTGACAACTATGTCATTGGAACATGAAGCTCCGATATGCACATTTTTGACAACTCCAAGTTTAATGGATATGTCGAGGGGGGTGGTGGGTGAGATATTTCTTAAGTTCCCTTCATAGAACATATCATGTGTAGACTTGGGAATAGTGGAAATGAAGACAATGGTCGATGGAGTCGAGATCCATTGGTAACTCTCAATGGTGTGTTGTTCCAGGAAGAGAATGGAACGATGATGTCCATCGTCCCAAGGAGTATCTTCCATGGAAATAACAGACATAATCATCTTGTCTGTAGGAAAAATGACACAGAATAGATCCAGAGATAACACAAAGAGAGGGGGTAGAAGGGGTTGTCGATTGAATGGATTGATAAACAGATTCAACCAGACTTAAAGGAATTTGGTCACCGTAGCGAAGATGATCACTGGGGTGGGGTACTATCCACGAGTCAGAAGACATAGGGGTTTCTCGAACAAAGGTGGAAATCATGTTGATCGAGGCGATAGATGGATGTGGGATATTGGGTGGTGGAATGGGGAAAGTACCCATCAACGATGAATCTTTAGGAATACCCACGCCGACATTCTCATATCCAAGGGGGGTTTTCGCAATGAAAGGAACGTTGTTGGTATGTGTATCAGAGTTAAAGAAGGCCAATAGGTCCACCGTAATTACTTTTCCTTGATGTGGGAAACGTACGACACAGAAAAGAGTGGACACAACTGAACGCATGGAATCGATCCAGCTATGGCCAAGTAGAAGGTTGTAATCGAGAGGAGCGTCAAAGACCTCAACTTCAATGTTGACCGTTTTTCCTTCTAACGTAATAGGCAACGAAGGGAGGACACCGTAAGTCTTAAACCTAGATCCATTGAAGGCTTTGAGCGTGTTGTGGGATTCGGTTAAGGGAGGAGAGATGATGGATTTCCAGTAGGCAATAGACATGACACGCTTCGAGGCACCCTCATCAATAACTTTTCTACAAATGTTCTTGTCAGAGACAATAACTTGTATTTGAAATGCGAGTTGAGGGGGTAACCGTGGAATGTGATATTCCAAGTAAAAAATTATTAAATTTGTATCCGTAGGGTCGATTCCACCAATAGCTTTCAACAATGCCTTTTGTTGTGTGGGATAACTCTGAAGGACTTCGAGGGCTGACATCGTGGATGGTGCTTGGGCCAGATCTTCTCTAATACTGTAGTTCTGGGCAGCATGCGCATGAGGATTGAAAGAAGACTTTCGAACAACACCCTTCGGGGGAGGGCGAAGAACTTTGTCTAGGCTCGGTCATTCAATATGAAGAGGACTGTTGGTAGGTGGAGTCGATGGAGATGGTTGGACCAAGGAAGGAGGTATTTCATCAACCTTCTCTTTGGAGGAAGAATAATCTTTGGCTCGAGTGGTAAGTGTGATGTCATTCTTCTTTGAATCACCTGTACACATTAAGACATAAGATGTATTGGAGGGGGAAGGTTGGTCATGAATGACCAATTGGTCTTGTTGTTAAGAAGGAAAGGGTTGTGACAACACAGCCGGGGTAGGCGGTTTCGGGGTCCCTTGAAGGAACTTAGTAACCTCGGCTCATCCCGGACAATCCTTAGTGTAGTGATCATCACCACAGATAAGACAAGGGTATCAGGGTTTGCGCTTATCCTTATCATCATCAGGTTGTGTTTTTGTCTTCTCAGATTGTAGATTATTTTTATCCTCCTTATTCTTACCCTTCCCTTTTCTGGATTTATTCTTTCCGGCAGGGGTAGATTGAAAAGAGTTCACCTCAGAAGTCTTGCCAGCGGGAGGAGTAGGAGAGAGAGCATGTTGAACATTAGAATCAACGGACTTGGGGTTGGTGGTAGAGGCTTGTGTGGAGTGGGGTTGGGCATGGAAAGTGTCAATCACACCATCATCCACATGAGAAGCAACAGGAGTAGTTGAAGTAGCAGTAGTAGAAGGACGAGCTGCGTCAGGGAGAAAATTGTAAAGAGTACCCATTTGTGAGTAAACGAGGTCAAGGTATTGAGCACGACTGATCACCTGTTCTTCTGTGACAACTCCACCCATGGTGATGTCATGAGAGATATCATTCACGAACAATTTTATGAACCACTCTGCCAGTAACTGATCGGGGAGTTCAAGTTTGATGAGACATCATCTCCGTCGCCACTCATGAATGTGATCAGAGATATGAGTGGCTTTGGTTTGTTTGAAAGAACTCAAAATTTTGGTTCTCGTTTCATATCGGATCGGTAACTGGTAGTGGGTGATGAAATCCATGGAAGGGTGTTAAATTCAGTGAAGAAACCTCATGGTAATTTTATATACCACTTCGCGGCGGAACCTGTGAGAGTTCACTGAAAAAGACAGAAAATGAATAGAGTCATCCATCAAAGAGTTGGATGAACACCAAAGGTGGAAATTCATTACATGATTGTTCAGGTCCTCTCCTGGTTTACCATCAAAATTAGGAATGTCAGAAGGTAGTTTTTCTGGTATGGCGGGCCATTAAGGAGAGTGACGGATAGGATCGTTTAAAATTCTAGACAGATCAGGGAGGTCCAGGGTGGCTAAGAAAAGTAACTGTCTATTCACGTGGGGGTACTGGTGACTTTGGGGAGGAAGTCCCATAGGTATGCCAGTAGGAACGTAAGCAGTTTGCATATAATGCGAAGATCCAGGCATATTTGATTGTTGGTGTGGAGGTATGTAATTTATAGGGTTGTATTGGTTAGGGCAGTTCCCTTGAACATGGACATTGAGTCCAACGTTCAAGCCCCAAATAGAATTAGATGGACCTGGATATGGTTGGCCCGTACTAGGGGGTATGAAAGAGCTAGCTTGAGGTTGTTTCCCCCCAGTTGATTGAGGATTATTTTGGATAATATAGTTCCAATACTGGGCCAAGTCTGCAGGTATGTTCTGTCTAGTGGGTGGGGTAGGTGGGGGTTTCCCTCCAATCAGAGGTTGTGTCCCAATTGGGATTTGACCTCCAGGGTGAAAATGTCTGCCAACAGGAATCTGGTAATTAGTTGTGAAATACTGAATGGTGCCACTAGGGTTGGTTCCTCCGATAGGGGATGGAAGAGACCCTCTGGAAGGGGGTCAAGGAAGTCTCAGAATAAAACCAGGAACAAGATGGTGCCCAGAAGGAGTGGAAACACCAGGAGTCCTAGATGGGATTTGTGTAGGAACGAGAATAGAAGAATTCAACGCATGATACCTGGGAGGAAGCATCGGGGTGAGTCTGGACAAAAGCGACGTGCTAGTGGGGGCCTTTCTAGCCACCATATTCCCAGTATGAAGATTCGTAGTATCTGGGACCATTGTATAATGGGCCATTTGAAGGGGGACAGTCAAGATATGGCTGGTTGGTTGAGCGTCCGAACCAGGGAAATAATAGACAGTAGTAAAAGGTATCGCATCTGGATCAGATTTTTCGGGCAACTTAGGTGTGACAGTGATATCAACGCCTTCTCCTGAGCCAAAGAGATACCATCTAAAAATGACAGTAGTCCAAAAAGGATCCTAACCTTGAGGGCCTATGAAAGGTCCGGTTGGTAATCCAGAAGACTCAACAACAATATCTCTGGATGAATTTACTCAAAAAATACGTCTCACAGAGTCAGAAGGAAGTCACAAGCACTCTAGAGAATCTGTAATTCAGAATTGTTCTAAAGAGTCAGTTCGTTCCACTCGTGGAATGACAATGTCTTGGACTTCACTCTGTTGAGGAGAGCCCTCGGGTGAGTTGGTAGGAAAGGGTTGAGAACCTTCCAGATCTTCTGGGGGTAGTCCTTGCATTCTACGTGAACGGCGTGGAGGGTCAATGGTGATTGAGAAAAAATATCATGAAAGAAATTCTATGGCCAACTTACGGAAACAAACAACATGCACTAGTAAAATCTAGGAATCAAAACCAAGAAAACAAGACCTTCCTATTCCGAAATCACTAGTTGGTGATGAAATCCAATGTCATGACGTCGAGACAAGAAGAGGTTGGTCTAGGGTGTAAAAGTTACATTGATGACTTGCTTAACGGACTTACACCTTAGTGCAAGGTCCGACACATAATCGTGGGTATACCCTCCAAGGAGCCCGAGTGAGTCTAGCCAACGTCGATTCCAGGTACCGTGAAGACTTACCCCTCCACAGTCACCTTGTGTAGGATGATAAGAAGATAGGCTACTAAAGTTACCACAAACAACAATGATGCCTGGGGGAACAATTGACAGTTCAATCCACATGCAAGGGCAGGGTATCTAGCCCAAAATCAACTTGAGAGGCTTCCACTCATCATTGTGGGTATACCTTCAAGCGACCCCTGTAATACGTGCAATCTCTACACTGAGATCAACAAAGCAGGGTGAGTAACTCTGTCAATCTCAATGCGACCTCAAGTTTGACCCTTGTGTGAGAAGGGCTTCCCAAGACAAAATGTTTCAAATGGAATTTGACACTCCTTATCACAAGATACTATTGTGTGTTTTGCACTTTGGAGAGTGTGTCTCACTGCCTATTCCAAAGATCTAGCCTAGCTAATGTTGGTGCGAAAGAGCCCTAGAAAATGTTACTAGTTGAATTTTAAAGTTGCTCAATATTATTAAAGACCGTTTGTTACGCAAGAGGGAGACGGAAATGAAACCAATGTTGTGTAAGACTATGACCCAACAATGAATAAATAGAAACACATGATACAAATTTTTGTTCGATGAATTCTATCTATAGCAGGGAAAGAGGAGTTTTCTGGAACAATGCAAACTACGATGTACGATCTCTTTTGAAATGTAGTACCAAACAATCATGGACAATGTAAATTCACTATTCGTTTTGTTTCAATGTTTTAACGCCAATATTCTCTGAATAAATGATTGCTTAAAAGAAAAAGACTTTAATTTTTTTTTGTTATAAACCCAAAAATGGGGATGGAACTAAGAAAAAGTAAGCAACCAATGAAAATAAAATACTCAACAACACCCAAATCGATCTTTCAATGAAGATAAAATAACAAACTGACAAGAAAAAATCTCTTCAAATGCACATGAACAAAAAATTTCCAAGTAGCAAGCAATCTAAAAGGACAATTAATCCCAACTTTTAATCCAATCAAAGGATTTTGATCAAACAAGCACTCGGATCTCAGAATCTGAGATTATACCCTTGTTGATAAAAGGTCACGAAGGAAAAATTGGGAAAAAGAGTAAGAAGAATTTTCGATCTCCGAAAACTAATCAACCGCAAGATTTGAAGTCAAGAAACAGTCAAACCCTGGAGAAAGAAGTTCTCCCCAGGTAAAAAAACAAATCTCGGCATCAAAAAGACAAGAAGACCTAATCCAAAATTTTTACAAATGAGGTTGTAGCCTGGTAGTGGGGTACAGTGCGAGAATTAGGGATTCTCGTAGTCTAGATACAGGCAGGCTGCGAGAAGGTCACACTGAACTAAACAGTAGGGTGCGAAAATCAATGATTCTCAAAGGCCATAGAGAGGTATAGTGCAAGAAGTTTTGTAATCAAGAAAAAATTGGAAAAAGGACAAAAATTTTGAGTGAACTTCTGGGTCCAGAGAGTCTATATGGGTCTCCTACAGACTCAGAGACTGGTTGGCAATGAAAAAGGTAGGCTAAGAGAAAATGGCCAACAAAAAACCACAAAATGAGTTCGATCCCCAGTGGATTCGCCAATTTTTTTATAGGATAAGTCGGTATATGCGGACACTAATAGATCTCCCTAGATCCACCTAGATCTAGAACAAAACAGGACAAGGCATGACGCTTTCCCTATGAAACTATCATTGAATCTACTACCAAAAGAGGAACAAGTGACATACCTTTATGTTGCTTCCTTAGGTCTTTGTTGTTCCTACTTCACTCTGGTGCTCTTGCGAGATCAGATCCAAGACAACACAAACCAACCAAAGTGAAGATAGTAAAGTATATTCAATGATGACCTATGCATATGATCAAGGAATTATGCAATACAATAAGAGTGATTTTATGGGAAAGGGGTGTGCCACTGTATTATATTAAATGAAAGTAGAAGATACAACCAGATTGCCTTAATGTCACAAGCTTCCTTTCAGTGGTCCTTTGTTCTTACATGCACACTTGCTCCAAACTTGCATGAAGAAGATCCACTAGGGCTTGATGGACAAATTGAGGCCTCAATCATCAATTCAAACATGATTCCTCACACAATTCTGAATCTATTCTTTCATCAATTCTTTATTCAATCTTGCTTCCCCTCTTCCTTGAGAAACCTTTCATTATATATGATAAGGAGATATGGTTAAAGGGATGAGGATGATCCCACTAAATCTGAGAAGTCTGTAGGATGCCAACCATGCGAATGCCAACTCATTTTCTAGAAGATCCTCTTCTAAAACCTTCATAACTTCCTCTTCATTTTAAGCTTTGAAGCAGGTTCACAACTTGCCTATAGAGAATACTGCGAACATCTCGCACTCCAAGTATAGGGTTGCCTACGAGAATCAGGGTTTCTCGCACCCTATAATACATGTGGCATGCAAACTCATCTTAAAAATATGTTTTATGGAAGAAGATAACAATCAATTTTCTTAGGCAAAAGGTCCTTATGAGAGCATGAACACATAACTATAGAGACATCACCAGAGTGACCAAAATAATGTGTAACACCTTTCTAGATTTATGGTATAGGAGGATTGTGGAAGTTCAACTCGCGCAGATGATAATTCTTCCTCTGATCTCTGCAATTCCCCTCCACCATAGATTAATGGATCTACATGGACACCCCTTGACATTGGGATCCAAGGGGTATTGGGAGACAACTGGTAGAAACTTCATACTTCGAAGCTCCAAGAGGTTCAACAAGTAGGTGAATCTAGGAACCCCGGAGGCCACCAGGTCCCAGAATGACATGGCCGTCAATGTCACCTGGGTTGACATGGACCCCTAGAATGTATGCCACATGTCATCCAATATTGTACTTCTCACATACCCTAAAATATCCTTAGAACATGACACGTGTCACCCCCGACAAGGACACATGTCACTCCTGGCCCTACCGTGTGTCATCTCCCTGGTGCATGAATGCTCGGTCAAAGGTTAGTGGGAACCCTTCGGGAGTCCGGGTCTCCGAGACTCTGGAGGTTTGAGGTGTAGTGTCAATAACAAGACGGAAGGCCGAAGGTTAGAGCTATGTGGCAGCACCTCGTGAGTTCACGATTTTGGGACTCCAAGGAATGCGTGCGTAGAAAGAAAAAGGGGCGTTCAGAGCTGATCGTCGAACACCCCTATAGCCTATGTGTTGACTAAGGGATAAACCTCACCATTGAATTAGGTGATGGGTGGACTTACACCGCAGATTTTGAAACAATGGAAACAATAT
Source organism: Picea engelmannii (assembly GCA_009831015.1). Classification (NCBI taxonomy): domain Eukaryota; kingdom Viridiplantae; phylum Streptophyta; class Pinopsida; order Pinales; family Pinaceae; genus Picea; species Picea engelmannii. The sequence goes on from ML790213.1 coordinate 561,988, forward strand.
GAATGATATGGTCTCACATGATCCATGACTAATAGTGCCCGAAGAGATACGAGAGGCAATAAATTGCAATTCAGGACTCATATTTCGGTATGGTGGTAATTGTGAGGAATCTCATGAAGAGAAAACTCTCGGTGGAAATCCCGGAGTTGGGATTGAAATAGTTAAGGAAATATGAAATTATGATGCCCCATCCCTTAAAAGAGTACTTAGGGGTCGGGTGTGTTAAAAATTGGTATCAGAGCATGGAAACAACACTTGTCCTGCTTGGGATCATGCACGAGTCGCAAAAAAAAAAATATGATTAGAGAACTTTATGTGGTAACCCTAACTTACCTCCCCCCCCCCTTCTATATGAAACTTGTCTAAACCTCTGTTGAAGAGAGGAATGAAGCCTTCTACTGTTGATAGATGTTTTGGAAATCTGCATTTAATATTGCTAATATTTCCAAATAAAGAAGATGACTTCATTTTTGAATGATACGTGTTGTTCATAAATTAATAGATCATTGACTAACATAAAAAAAATTATCAACACTCAAGCATTCAGTTAACAGTAGGAAAACTACAACGTAAGGGATGGTGACATGCCATGAGTTGGGAGAAAGCTCCCACAATAGAGAAGAACAATCTGATGAAAGGAGGGTGGTGGCAACCCCTCCAGATTTGGTTGAAACTGTAAGAAGCCTCATGGAATAATTACTGAGCTTTAAGGTTGACAATGAAAGGCTGATAAAGAAACATGAAAATAATAATGAAATTAATGCAGTCCTACTGCAAATTCTATCGGATATACGAAGGCAACTGCAACATGGTCCAACTACCAGTGATGTGGACAGACATCACACTAAGAAAACTCCAAGCCCACCTGAGATACAAAAACATGGTCCTGAAAGTGGCCGCACCCACAGGAGCACCTCAAGGAAGGCCCAACATGGAGCCAAGAGACACTCACCGAAAGATTCCTTTAAGGACACTGACCACTCCAAGGAATCTTCTAATGGAAAATCTAGTTCCCATTCCTAGACGAGAAGAAAGAAGAGGAAACATTCCAAGATTCATGGCCCTGAAGAATTTAATAAATCCAAACCACCCACCTTTGATGGAGAGATCAAGAAGGGGGAAGAAGTAGAAGTTTGGATAGTTAGCTTGAAGAAGTACTTCAGAGTCCATGACTACTATGAAAACTTAAAGCCTTGAATAACCATTTTCAACTTGAATGAGAAAGCTTCCATTTGGTGGGAGGACCTTAGGAATGTGAAAGGAATCCATGAGAAGGACTTATCATGGAAAAAAATCGAGAAATACTTCAAGAAGAAGTATCTGTTAGAAAAGTACTTTGATGGGAAGACCAAGGATTTACATGAACTCAAGCTGGGACAACTCACCATAGATGAATATATCAACAAATTTCTTGAGATAATGAGGCATGTTCCATACATAACGGATGAAAAATTAAAGATGCAACGATTTATTAGTGGATTGTCTTAGTCCTACTAGGGCATAATTTAGTTTGATGAGCCAAAGAATTTAGAAGATACTATTCTAAAGGCAAGATATTGCTATGAGAAATTCAAGAATAAGACAGAACCCCATAAAGAATGGAAGAAAAAAAACAATTTGGGATTCAAGAAGAAGGGGTTTAAATCCTCAATATTTAAGAACCATGGGAAAATATCTATAATGAACCTTCCTACTATAAGTGTGTATAATAAAAAAATTCCACCCCAGAGTAGAAATAAACCATTTGGAGAAGTACCAAGTAAGACTGATAACACAAAGAGAGAACCATTGAAATGTTGGGGTTGTGGAGAAGAACATTTGTTGAGGGACTATCCACACAGGAAACAGAACAATAGGAATGTCTACAACGTCCAAGAGGCTACCACAATCAATGATGTGGCTAGGATCATGCCACAAATTTATGTAGCCTTGGGTAATAGACAAGTTGGCCACCAAGCTTCAATGGTGGAGATGGAAGGTATGATTTCCAACCACCCTGTTTCCATTTTAATTGACCCTGGTTCTAATTTGAGTTATGTTTCCCCTCAAATTGTTGACAAATGTAAATTGCAACAAGTTAAACATGTTAAATCTTGGTTGGTAAAACTAGCCACTGGAACCAAAAGAAAAGTAACAGAGGTCATACCAACATGCCAATTAATTATGAATGGATTGCCCACCTGAGCAACCCTAAACATGATCCCTTTAGGATCTTATGACCCGTTGATTGGCATGGATTGGTTGGCTGCCCATAAAACCAAGTTTGACTATTAAAATAAAACCTTGGAGTGTGAAGATGGAGAAGGGAGAAGGATAACCCTACAGGAGATTTGAAAACCTGTCTCAGTGAGACAGATATCAGCCCTCCAAGTGAAGAAGTATTGCAAAAATGGATGTCCCTTGTATGCAATACAAGTGTTGAACTTTGTCGAGAACAACAAACCCATTCTAGAGGAGCATCCCATATTAAGAGAGTATAAATATGTATTCCTAGAAGAGGTGTTAGGTCTACCTCCAAGAAGGGATATTGACTTTTCAATAGAACTTGTACCAGGAGCAGTGCCAATGTCTAGAACACCTTATAGAATGAGTACACCAAAGCTAGTTGAGCTCAAACTACAGCTGAAGGAGATGTGGGAAAAAGGACACATTTGGCCTAGTGTGTCTCCATGGGGAGCACCAACCTTGTTTGTGAAAAATAAATATGGCACACTCATACTGTGCATAGATTATAGACAACTCAATAAGGTGACCATCAAGAATAAGTATCGCTTACCAAGGATCAATGACTTGTTTGACCAATTAAGGGGTGCTACAACCTTCTCTAAGATTGACTTGAGATCTAGGTACCATCAGGTCCGAATTAAGGATGAATACATCCAAAAAACAACCTTTATAACAAGGTATGGTCACTATGAATTTGTGGTGGTGCCATTTGGGCTAACCAATGCACCGACCACTTTTATGTTCTTAATGAATAATGTACTCAGTAAATTCTTAGACAGATTTGTATTGGTTTTCAATGATGATATCCTAATCTATTCTAATAATAGGGAAGAGCATGAAGAACATCTCAAGTTAGTGCTCCAAGTACTAAGAGAACATTATCTCTATGCTAAGTTTAGTAATTGTGACTTTTTCCAGAAACAAGTCCATTACTTAGGCCATGTTATTTCTGAAGAAGGAGTGGAAGTTGATCCTGACAAGATCAAAGATGTATCTGATATCTAATCCTTTATGGGCCTAGCAGGGTACTACAGGAGGTTCATAAAAGGATTTTCCAGGATTGGTTTCCCAATCACTTCTTTTCATAAAAAGGGGGTTAAATTCATTTGGGCATCAAAATGTGAAGAAAGATTTCAAGAGCTGAAATACACTCTAACCAATGTGCCTATGTTGAATATTGCAGACCCAAACAAGGAATTCCTTGTGTGTACATATGCCTACAAGGAAGGGCTCCAAGGATTCCTTATGCAATAAGGACATGTGATTTTCTACAAATCCATAAAATTGAATGAGAATGAAGTCAACTATGTGACCCATGATATGGAATTGGCTGCCATAATGCATTCTTTAACAATGTGGAGGCATTACCTCTTAGGTAGAATATTTGTACTTATGATAGACCATAGTAGATTGAGGTATTTGTTTGATCAACCAAAACTCAATGTGAGACAAGCTAGGTGGATGGCTCTCCTTAGTGAGTTTGATTTTGAAATCAAACATATCAAAGGAAATGAGAATAGGGTGGTTGATGCCCTTAGTATATGTATGAAATTGGTTCAATTGGAAGCTGTAAGTGCCATCGAATCCAACATCAAAGAGAGAGTCAAAAGTGCACAAGAAACATATGTAATTTTCAAGACCGTGAAATCATACTGTTAGAACTGAAAGTCACACTTTGACTGCTAAAGTGTAAGCTCAACACCCATCAGAATGTAAAAGATAACTTTGGTTTTGAATAGGTGGATCAACAATATGGATAAAGAAAGAGAGAGGGCAACAAAATGTAGATCAATAGGCTACACCAATGGGCAATGGAGTCACAAACATCCCACTCATCTAAGGCACAAAAGTTGCTTAACATAAAACAAGATTATATGTTGATAGGTGGAAGAAATGAAGAAGGAAAGCATAATATAGAATGTTCGGTAAATAAATATCCTCTCAATTTAATGAATCAACAAATACTTGAATATAAACAATGACTGATGGGCAAAATACAACAGATCCTCTGCTGCTTAGGGATCCATAAATCATTGACAGCCTTTGATCCTCAAGTCTGCAATATATTCAAATAAGAAGAAATATAGATAGAAGAGTTACAATCTGAAATCACAGCTCTCATGAGTCTCCAATAGCAGTAATGATTACAATAAAAAAATGCCCACAGGCTTACAAATGAACACACAGAGGAAAACTGCCTACTACATCTCTCTCCAGCCTCTCTTGGCTCATCAATCCCCCTTTCTCCAAGATATATCTCCCTCTTTAAATAGAAAATAGCATCCAAATAACCTTAGGAGGTCGAATCCCATCTCCTCCATTGGATTATAAGCCTAGGAGATAGGTGGCAACAATCAAAGAGACAAAAATCCAACAAATTGCTGATTTTTAGGAATTTGTTGGAAGTCATTAATAAATTGTTTCCACCTCATGCATGAGGCCTTTGCTGGAGCTAAATATTAGGTGCAGGTGTCCCATGACATCTAAATGATCCTTGATAAGTCATTTGAACCCTCCTTGACATGTGGCAACCTCCCAACAAGGCAATTATGAAAACTGTGACCGCTACAGGAAATTAGTACACAGCGCCACTGTGTAGAGTATGAAACACCTACTTTTATATCCAATATATCTCAAACCAAAACACATTTTAAAAAATTGAGAGAGGTTTTTTTTATTTGGAATGTTATGAACAAAAACCTCCTCCAGTTTTCAAAAATACATCCTCAACTGCTCATAACCCAAGTTTTAAATTACTGACTCAAAATTGGCAAAATAACTCTGCACAATTTAGCCTCTGCCAGAATATTACACAGCGCCTATAGGTAGCGTCTGACTGTGTGTATGCATGCAATTCGGTAGCATAAATCCGTGGGTGCTTTGATGCTTGGATCCTTTTGAGAGTGTTTTTCAATGCTTGTTCTTGACACTTGGCACCTTAACCAATCTTGTGCTAGCACATACCTAAAGCAAGAGCCCACAGGGATGAAGTACGAAGGACTTCCAAAGTATCAGGAGCCTCTTTCTCCTCATCCGACATTGAATCATAACCTGAAGGTTGTCCTCGCAACATGTACAACATTTCCACCCGATCACCAATTAGATGTGGTTCCACCAGGTCCACTCCCTCCCTGTAGATAAATACATGTACCCTCTTGAACAATGTACAATATCCAACATCCTCCAAGGCTGATATTGAGAGCAAGTTAACCCTCAACCCTGGAACAAAGAGAACTCCATCAAGCTCCAGGAATCCTCCATACTCGAGTCAGAATCTAACCCTTCCAACTCCACGTACAACTCATGCCATACCACCCTCACTCTCCACCGATCATTCAATACTTGTCTCAGTGATAATAAGGAATACTTTCCAGATTCCCATCATGTGACAAGAGGCTCCACTGTCAACAATCTGTCTGATATCACCCCCAAATCCTCCACTACCGACATTGGATACTAGAGTAACCAAAGAAAAGTTATTATCAAAATTGGAAGAAAATTACTCCATGGTTGTTGTAGTGGTTGTCTCAAGCCCCTCCTATTCCTTCCTCTTCTTCTTCTTCTCAGGACACTGAGAAGAAAGGTGCCCCAACTGGTTACAACAATAACATCTAACTTTACTCAAGTCCCTCCTAGAATTTCCTTTCTTCTTTCCCTTTGTAGCAAGAGAAACATTCTCCTCAGCTCTGTCTTCCTTCCGTTCACTGCTATGAGACCCCATTTGGATCTCCTCCTGAGCGAAGTCATCCCACAACCTTCTCCAATATCGAAAATTGTCTCAACCTACCACACACTTCACAAAGACATCCCATTCCTTTGTGAATCCTTTCAAGGCTATCATCCCCAACTCGGCTTCTAAGATGATCTCTCCCATTGCAACTAACTTGTCCTTAACCTGGGATAGATGGGTAAGATAGGATGCAACATCCTCACCCTTATCCATGTTCGATTCATGCAACTTATCTTTCAAGGCCATCTTTTGATTGGCATTCTTAGCCTCAAATAAATTCTTCAAAGATTCCCACATCTCATAAGTTGTCTTCTTCTCAGATAGATGTGGAATGAGTGGTTCCTTCACACCATCCTGGATGATCCTCTGAGCTTTGGCCTCCTTTACCTCATGTAAATCTAAAGCAACAGGATCTGCTATGGGAGCCACAACAACAGAATTGACATAGTTCCAAATCTTGTTCTCCTTGAGAATAGTTGACATTTGGACCTTCCACTGCAAATAGTTGGAAATTTCATCCAACCAATCCTAAAGTCTAATGCATGCAGCCATATTACCTGTCACTATTCAAAGGAAAACAAACAATAGATTTTCTCTTTCAAACATTGCCCAAATATCTCGCTGCCCACTGTAACTCAGAGCCCAAGCTCTGATACCATGTAGAAATTTAAATGAAAAAATCAGAAAGCACTGAGTTCTGTCATACACTTAGCAACCTAGATATAAATGTCTTAAATGAACTCTGAAATGTCTAAACCCACATTCAGAAAATACCATAAGCAAAAATACACATTGCCAAGCACTTTTGTAGTAGAATAAACACAATGAACAACAATCACTCAACCATGAAAAACTCATAAATTTAGGCAATTTCAGGGAAAACCCCAATGTGGGGAAACCCAACAAGAGATATATTATTCATCTTCAGGAGATTAAATATCAGTAGCATACATACAATTTCCAGCAAGAGAAAACCACTTACAAGCACCCAAAACCACCCCACAATTTGTTGTCTTGGAAAATGTGCCAAAGAAGCTATACGACCTGTATGGCCCAGCTGAACAACACCTTGTAAATCGTTCCACACCATAACTGTACGAACAAAACCAAAAATCACCCAAATCACCAACAAAAAATATCAGAAAACTACCTCGATTTGCGTGCAACAATGATGCCTCAAAATCTTTGCCCTCCTTTCTGTTGTATAGACTGTACAGATATGTACAGTACAAATTGTTTATCAGCTATAAGCTACAACACTTCCTCACAGTAAATAGCCTTGGGATTTGTGCCTACTTTCTCTTTGGAAAAGCGTGCAACCTGCTACCCTAAATCTCCTCTTCAAGCTAACTCAAAAAAATGTCTCTCAATCTCCTTCTCATTGTCTTGCACACTACCCTAGGTATTCTCTTATAATCTGAAAGTGACCCTTCACCTTCTCCAACCTTAAATCTAATGGCCAAGATCTAATCTTGCCTTTACAAGATCAAGGGACATGATCCATTCCCTCCAAAATAAATAACTTAAAATATTAAAGTACATTTTCACTTTATAACATAAGTGCACTTTATGAGATAAAATCACTTTAATATTATAAGATACACTCTATTAAAAAGTCACTTTAATAAATGAACCACTTTATCATAACTTTATAAAAACCCATTTACAAGGTCAAGTCCCTAGTAGTGTAAACATAAGGTTACATCCGCATACAAGACAAAACATGTGGAGTACCTCCCGAGCTAAAAAGCTAACATTCCTCTCCGTATATATATATGTGTGTGTGTGTGTGTGTGTGTGTGTGTGTGTGTGTGTGTGTGTGTGACGTTATTTTTCTATAGGCTACAAAATTTAGTTATTGACAAAACTACAGAGACAGATAGAGTTGGCTATGAAGATTCCAGATATACATTTAAAAAAAATAATAACAATGTTTACTATTTTTAATCTAGTTTTGTCTTGACATATATCAAAATCCTAGAATACATACCTTTCTTATTTTTTCCATAGTTTTTTCTTGGCTTAACTATTTCTCAAATGAGTTATATGAAACACTAGATGAGACCGATACCTATGATCTAAAAAAAATATGTTTTGATCATGTTAAGACCCTTTTAGCCTGCATGAACAAAAGACGTTGTAATTTCAGGCATACGTTGACTTTGATAATTTAAAAAAAATATAAAATTAATATTAAAATTTCCAAAAAATACACGACACAAGAAAAATGGGTTCTCTACAAGCATACAAGTTTTTGGAACAAAATTCCATGGTTAAGACACTCAACACTCGCACAAACGGAAACATATACCTTATATTTTGTTGGAAAAATAAGATACCACTGTTAGAAAAATCAAATTTGACTTAGTTATACACAATGCCTATGAATAAAAGTTGTATATTCGGAAATCTAATTCAATTTCCTAAATTCCATCATCTTACACCATATTCAAATTCATTGTAAAATAACCTTGAATAATCCATCCAAGTTAACAGGTTGTTGTTTTTCCAGGTTTTCATTGCCACTAACGCATCATGAGAGATCATCATTAGCTTGGACTCACCCTGATACATCGTAATGATGTCTGTCTCTCTCTCTCTCTCTCTCTAGTTACATGTGTAAAAATGGGTGGAACCTTGCATTGGAACCCCATCCCACCGACATTGGGATTAACAAGGCCTTCGATATAGGCCCTCCAGTGCACCGGTTTCTCGATGAGCCAGTTAACCAGGGATTTTCCTCTGATCCCTATATCTTTGGAGGTTCACTCTCCCCTCTGATCCAACGATTATTGCTCAGTTTGGTTCATCAAACTTGCAAGGAAAAGATGGCAGAACTCTGCCAAGAGCCTTAACCAACCGGGCATCCTGGAAACTGATTAAAACTTAACAGGACGAGTCTTTGGGACTACTGGTGAATTGAGATAAGCTTGCACCTCTCCACACTCAACAACAGTTAATGTAGGCCATGAAAATCTGCCACGGAATGGTGACCAACCGAGATCCATCGGTTCCTTTGGGGTCGGTTACAACACTTAATCAAAGCGTTCAGTTCTTTCTTGAATGGTCAATATTAGTCCATCCCCCTTACATCAATGGCTATGGTTCACTCTGGCTTACATAAGGGTTTAACAGGATTAAGGTTAACCCAACCAAGATCCAGTAGTTTCATGAGGTCACTTACAACACTTAGTGATCCGGATTATTTTCGGCACGAAATGAGATCGGAGATATAATAAAGAAATGCATAGAGATATCATAGATATTCAATAATATAACAGAAATGTATCAGAGATGCAACCATAAACACATATATACAATAATACACGATTTCTATTAATGAAACAAATGTACAGAGACTGTAAAAATACAGAGTGAAAGACTCGCTAGAATGGTGGCAGCTTATCTCTGAGAAGAGATGTGACGGCTACTCGCATTCGGAAGAAGATGATTACAATGAGGCTCTAAAGGCCTTTTTACAATAAGCAGGAATGCCAAAAACCATAGACATCCAAAAACCTAACCCTAGGAGATGAAGCGCCAAAAGTCATGTGGGCCTCATTTGGGTAAGTGAGTACATCAACTTCCCGGGGTCGTAACTTTTGCATACAATCTCTGTTTTAGGCGTGTGATAGCTCGTTGGAAAGGTATCGTCGAGGATATTCATTTTGGGGGCTCAAGTATTCCTTCGGCTATCATTGAGAACCTCGATCTTGAAAAACCTTCATTTGGAACGTCAAAATGGCCCTGGAAGTTAAAACCTGCTAAAATTAGTAAGTTGTCAAAATTGCCAGAAAACTATTTTGAGCCATTTGGAAAAGGTGGGTGGCCACCGATATCCACCTGGATCACTTAGCCAAAAAGGCTTATCCTTTAGTGGACGATCGAGATTGATCCTCTGCTTTGGATCGACGACTGTTGTTTCCCTTAAGTTTGCACAAGGATTTCAACAAGTTCCTTGGGTTTCTAATTCTCCCAAACTCTAGTTTCATAATCGTGACTGGAGGGGCTTATATCGCATAGTCTAGCGTATGACGACCAAGGTTGAATCTAGGGAAGAATAATTTATTCCCCATGAAAACAACGCGCTCTTATAGAGGTCGGGCAATTTCACCCAATTCAGGTCTTACATAGGACAAGGAATTTGTAAGGGAAATTTAAAACATACAAGGGTATACTTTCCCAAGCACCCCTTACTTGTTTATCTGAGGTTAAAGACCCTTTTCCAGACTTACTTCAAGTCCTATCCTCATAGATTAAATAACTATAGAATTAAAGCATAGATAATATATCTGTAAATTATAAATCCAGGAAGAACTCTTCATTTATCATTCATCACAAGAGACGATAACTAGTAAGTAAATGCAGTGTAGGAATAGTGCACAATTCAGGTACTCATGTCATCACTCTCATGTTTACTCATAGACCATACATTTTCAGAGCTTATACAAGAATTATAGTGAATTTCATTTACTAATTAAGTAAATTGAATCATTCCTTTGAACTCAGTAATGACATCCATTTATCTCATACATACTATCATTAAGAACAAATGTCAGATTATAACCAGTGTTAAACATTCAATGGACATGTAAAAGCTACTTATTTGTTCAACAATGAATTTAACCAACAAACTGACTATAGGTGGATGCCTTTCCACACATCCATAGCATCAGATGCATTCAACCTATGCATTCTAGCCACCCCCGTGCCAAGCCATAATACCACTAGGGAAATCTCTACTCATGTCTCATCCAAACCAAGACCTCTTTCCTTCTCCCCGCATACTCTCAAGCGTTCTTTGTTATGAAAACTCTTTCATTTCTTCCCACACTCACGTGGGTTCTCCCCCTTCTCCATGCATGCATCAGTGTGTTTTCTCTTTGATTTCCATGAAGGTTCTCGATCTTTCCTTCTTCCCTTTTGTCAGAAGGAACTCGTGGGGTAAACCTCAGGAGTGCAAATGGGTACTATGTTGTACCTTTGGCTAACAGTTTCTTGTTATCCTAACGAGAAATTCCATACTTCCAATCATTGAAGGTGGTTTGTTGTCCAACTACCAATCCTCCCACATTAATTGATTTGTTTTGAAATCAAAGAAAAAAGAAAATAATTTATTATTTCCAAAATAAATAACTCAAGAAAGAGGGTTGGGCTCTATTAACATAATGAACCCCTTTTTTAGTCTCCCTAACCCTTCCCTTTGGTGATATCATGTCTAGTACTCAAGACTTTAACCATGAATGACTTGCGAGGCTTTTTATATTACACATTTACATTGACTACACGTCATAACATGAGAATATTATCTCCATGCTTAAATAATAATCATTAATCATAATCAATTACAGATTAATTAAGTTTATAAAAAATGAAAGTGTTACAACACACTACTCAATGAATCTTTTCTATTTTGTAATTAATTGCATGAGTTGGATTTGTTATTCTTGTTTTTATTGAAAATTGAGTGACTTTTCACCTACTCTAAATAAAATAACGATTTTCCTAGTGGATTGTTTAATGTTGTCAACTTACAAGGCATGTCCAAGACAAGGCTATCTCTTTGGGAAATCGATATTAGTTCAGGCATGTCCAAGACAACCTATCTCTTTGGGATTACAACCAACTTTGATGCAGTCTCACAGTCTCACACTTTAAAACATTCTAAGAAAAATTAGAATTTGAGTGTCATATTAATTTTTTTTATATAAATTAGAGTTTTCAATTCACATAAATATCAAATTAAAAAGATTATTTTATAAATTACTTATAAAAATAAAAAAGTAAAGATTATGATCGAGCTTGAGTTTTTGTCATATAAATTAGAGTTTTAATATCCAATTCAAGAGGTCACTTTACAAATTACTATATCGAGATTTTGTAAAAAGAGTAAAAGGTAAAGATTACGATGGAGCTTGAGTTTTTGTCATATAAATTAGAGTTTTCAATCCATATACAATTCAAGAGGTCACTGGTTGAGATTTTGTTATATAGATTAGAGTTTTCAGTTCACGTAAATATCCACTTCAATAGGTCACTTTATATATTAAAATTAAAAATCTTAAGTTTTTTTCATATTAAATTTGTAAATTAAAATTTTTATTCTATAGAAATATCTTAATAAAAAATTTCACTTTATAAATTAAAGTGAAAATAAATAAATAAAAATTATGATGTAGCGTAGAGATTATGAGGAGCTTTAGTAGTTTAAAAAACCACCGAAAATTTCATAAGCAGTGACATAAGAGGACATTGACCTTCATTTTGAATATGTTTTGTGTTTAAAAAATATATTTTATAAACATGTAAAGGACATAAAATGAAAGATAATAGAAAATTTAAATCATTTGTAAAGGCGTATATCTATTGGAGATGGGCACAATTAATCACTTTTTAATTTAAAATTCTAATCTGATGGCTAACAATTGAAAACTCTGGAATATTCTTAGTCGTCCTCCCAAATCAATGAATGTGATTTACTCTTCATAACTTCCTTGTATTTTTGAATGCATCAGTTAACCTGTTTACTTTTTAACATTTACCTAATCATATTAAGAAATTACTGTACCACCATATGATTGCCACGTTTAAGTGATTAACCTTTGGAATTACCAGCAACACCAACCACTTTGCGGCATTTGTAGACAACAAAAGAAAAATGATCCTGTGACAATTTGCAGATGACATAAAATGAAAGATAAAGGATAGGAAAAAAAAAAATAACTCACTGGGGTGAAAGATAGTAAAAATAAATTAACCGTCACTAGGGTGAAAGATAGTTAAAAAAAAATAGATGATTGAGATCCATCTATCCATCTTAGTTTGTAAATCTGCAGTTTAGTTGATTGAGATGCATCTATCCATCTTATTTTGTAAATCTGACTATTTCCCTACGTGTATAAATAGGCCAGGGCGTTCGGATTGCCCAGTCTTATTATTCAGTTACTATATGTTTGAATTTTTAAAGTTTATTAGGAATTTAGGTGGAATTTAAGTATTTATCGACGTAATCTAGGCGTTTTATGTTTTTAACTTTTCCACAAGTAGCGTCGTGTAAGACATTTTCGACGGCAAGATGAGTCCTCATCTTCGGGAAACTGCCGACATTTCGACGGACGTCTCGTGAGTCGGTTGTGACGTGGATGGCAACATCTACATCGCAATGAACGATGGGTGAATCTAGTCAATCCCGGTGCCTTTCTAGAAAACAAAGAAAAATGACCGGTTCTCCGTTTTGCAAAGCTTGCTTTATTTTATTTATTTATTTCGGTTTCTTACATTGGAATCGAAATCTCTATGTAAGATTTTGCTAGGTAGATGAATGCAAGGGTGTGACTTTGCTTGCTTCTAGAGAAGCCATTTTCACATATATGTAGATCTCAATAAAAGCAATACGCGTTGGAAGTCTGTGACATGCAGCGGTCGCTATCTTATTATTTATTTGAAAATGCATTAACATTCTTCGGCTTTATAAGAATTTGTCGTTAAACTATTCAAAATAAAAATTAATACAATATGACATATTCAAAAGCAAAGCAGGTTTAGAAGTGGATTCTAAATATACAATATGAATTTATTGTGTAAATATGGATGTATTTTTTTTTAAAGTGTAATCAACTTGTATAATTATTTTTTAAATTTCTATAAATGACTAAATACTATGAATTTTAAATTTTTCTAAATGAATAAATATTATGAATGAAACTTAGTGTTGAAGAAAAATGTGGAAATGCAGAATTAGTAGATGATTAGAGTCTTTTCTAGGTTGTTGTAGTTGATCTCACGGAGTCGACCATAGTGAAATCGTGCTTGAGACCATAACAGAGTCGTTTTTCTGATGAAAGAGGCCACCACTTAAAATAAATAAAGAGTTGCTGCCTTGACAACCTACATGGAAGAGAATCCGTTGGAAGAGAGAGGGCTTGATACTGCCGCAGGACGATTTAAAGCTGTAATCGCTCGTGAAAGAGAACATCGTGCAGAAGAAAAGAGGCTTGAGAGAGCACGCACAAGCCATACGCTGGTATACAGTTTCGTTTTATAATAAATTCACATGTCGGGTCTATGAGTTAAGACTTGTCCGTTCCAATATCATATGTGGAGTACTTCAATAAAAGCAGGAGCTGCCCATCGACGGGGTGCAAAGTCGACCCAAACCGAACGGATTAAACTACACTGAGGCAGGTGAAATCCAACTACATTGAGCCACGGACGTTGTTGCAAAGGATGTCCACCGCATCGCCTTTTGAGGCTAGCATTGTGCAAGAAGAGCTCTGCGTGAAGAGCCTTGGAGACAGGCCTCTGGATAGAGAGTGTCGTTGTAATGAAGTGTTGTCAGATGTTCTATTTTCGTCAAGAATAGAGCTCTGTGAAACCTGTGAAAACAGAAGCGGCCTGAAGAAGGAGAAACCGTTGCATATTAGTGTGGCTGTGTGTTTACTGCATGGCCAAGTGATATCGTGGCCGAGGAGTCCATTGTGAGATCAACCTGCGTGAAGGTGTGTTATTGCTGCATTGTTGTAGTTTGCAAGAGAGAAGAATCCATTGTTGATGCAGGAGCATCGCCTTCAAAGTCAAAGAAGCAAGCTTGGAGGCAGGGATATGACATCTCAGCATGACAGAATTTCAAATCAACATTTAACTCAGAAATAGAACAAGTTGTTGAGATATTTTGGAAACAACGTTTTTAAATATATCTTGTTTGTAAAATCTTGTACAAGTGTAAGGAGTTGTAGAGAGAGAGTGCAAGCTCTTATCTGGTTATAAATGATAGTTATTGTAATAGGACAAAGTAGGTAACCACTAAGAAACTGATAGGATAGGGTGCAGATAGGACCGAGAAGGGCTCGAGGAGCCACTCCTTAGATAGATTTGTTGTTGTATTGTATCAGTAGATAGTAGTAGAGTAGAGATAGAGTAGGAGGAGTAGCACATAAGCAAAGAAGAAAGATGCAGTGAAGAACTATAATACTATGTAATTTATTTCATGAATGAATAGAACAGACAAAATTGTTCCAATTCCTTGGACAATGTTCATTTTAAGGTGTGATTAAATGAATGGTGTATTCTGTGTGTGTTTTAGTTCCTTTCGTTTATGCATGATTGTTCAGAGTTTATCATATGAATCTGTGATGAACTGGATAAGTTCTAATCGTTTTTCTTCTTAGAACTCGTATGCAAGGAAGGCATCGCGTACAGAAGGAGTGCATCGACAGAGTCTCGAATTGACTCAGAGGAGTTCAGAAGAAACGACGGAAACTTAGACCAAGTGAAAGGAGTGCACAAAGTCAAGGAGCGACTAAGTGTCGAAGAACCAGAACAGAGAAGTGCAAGGAGTGCAGGAAGAATTTTTTTCAAAGAAATCCTTCAATCTGAGTTTGTCGAGATCCCAGGAACCCATGGAGTGCCTGGGAGATCAAAAGTATCAAAGGAATAAAGCTCAAGAGGGATAGCGTCCCAAGAAGCGAAGACGAGACCCAAGATAGTTGGGTTTGCAGGAGGAAGTTCAAGGGCCAAAACCTTTGAACACTTACAAACTCTTCCAAGTTGGAAGAAATCAAAAGCTCAGGAGGAGGAGTGACAACAGTCATCAGATCTATCATTGGAAGAGGTCTGGACCATTAGATCAACGTCCAGGCAAGCAAAGTTGAGCGCTGAGGAGGAAATAGATCCCAGCCGTCGGATCTAAATGCAAGGATCGACAATCTTTCGATCAAGGTAAAGTGCACAAGCCTTAACCCTTTGTGTGCATAGAAGAGCGGAATTGCGAAACTCCCGAAGTAGTTAGGGACCGTTCATCGTCAAGAGGGACAAGTGGCGCAAGATATACAACTCCAGAGTGGAAGCACTTCGGAAGTTCGTAGACAAGGAGGAGGTGAAATCGCCAAAGAGTCGAAGAAGACCTGGACCATCAGATCTAGAGGGACGCGTGGTAGAAATCTGTTGTCTTCAGGTGAAAGCACTCTGGGAGGAATGAGTGCACAGGAGTTTGAAACTCCTGAAGCCCGAGAGCCGAAGTGGATAGTGGTCGTCGGATCTAGGAGGACATGCGTCAATAGATCGTGTATGTCGAGTAGACGTACTTAGGGAGGAAGCGAGTGCAAAAGTTTGAAAATTCTGAAGCCAGTATACCCGAAGAGAAGCACAACCATCGATCTACGGTAGACATGCATCGACAGATCATGAACTCCGAGTGAAAGCATTCTGGGAGAAAGTGAAGGTAGGAGTTGAAAATCCTAAAGCCCGAATTACCGAAGCAAATCAGAACCATTGATTTGAAAGGGACACACGTCAATAGATCACGAAAATCTGGGAGAGCATGCTCCGGAGAGAAGGAAGGAAAGGAGGCAGATATTTTCCATCGGTCAAGAGGCACCGATCGATATCACAAGATCAAAGGTCACGCTTAATTGCAGGGACAAAAAGCACTCAGACTTTAAGAATCTGAGAGCAGGCCGCAATCAAAACCATGGTATTACCAAAGGGATATGTGGCAATTGGTAGTGAATTGCGGGGATAAAAGGAGTGTGGTCTCAAATGAATTTTTGTTGCCTCGCAATCATGTGCCTACATGAGGGCATAGCCCGAGCTCACATGCAGAAAGGGGCTAATGGAAAAGGAGATAGCGCCCGAAATTTGATATTTCGGAAGCGTAAAGGAAGAAGTTGTGGGTATTATAGAACCTACACCAAAAGCCGAAAGGGCTTGTGTTCAATTACAAAGTGAGACCATCAAGGTTTCAGAGAGACGATTTGGCTTGGAGAATTGAAGATCCTTGACCGGGAGGTCACGTAGCCCGAGGGAGAGTAGGGAGGTTGCATCAGGTGGTATCAGAGCTATTGAATTTGTTTGCAGACGAAAAACAAAGGAGAAAGGAGATAAATTGATATCATCAGTGGTATCAAGAGTTGATTTTGTTTGTAGACATCAGAAGGTGAGGCAATGGAATCATGCCACCCAGAAGACGCAGAGAGAATCCAGAAATGGAAGAAGAAATGAGGCAACTCATAATGAGATCGAACGCCATGGAAACAATGCAGAGGAGAGAACCAGACACTGGATATGTAACGTCCCTAGCCACCAAAAGGCTGGGCAATGCCACTACTCAGACACTTCACTTAGCTCAACTAGCTCTGATACCAATTTGTGACGTCCCTAGCCACCAATAGGCCGGGCAATGCCACTACTCGGACACTTCACTTAGCTTAACTAGCTCTGATACCAATTTGTAAGACATTCCATCATTAAACAATAGGCCAGGCCATACCACCGAGTAACTTTGCGGAAATAATCACATATAATTTTTAACCTGAAGATAGAGATAACACATGGTATTCACACTTATACATCTATATATATCTAATGCAATTAAATAGAAGCAACATTTAACCCATACATGCAACATTCATATATACAACCATTACTCATTAATTATAATGAAAATACAAATACACAACATACAACGAACACAAAATTGGTACTTATATTTTAATAGATGACCATTAACTGTGTGCAGACCTTCCACGAACCTCCCAGCCTTAGACCATGTTGCTCATCATGCTCAGCAATGGGTCACCCTCGAGCTGAGACTAAACTCCACCGGGCAAGGGATGTTGAAATTACTAAGACAACTGAGAGGGGGGGTGAATCAGTTGTTACTGTTCTTAAAAAATTTTAAGTCTATTAAACCATTTTTAATCTTTCATCAAGTGACCATCAATATTATACATCATATGGACAACATAAATAATGAGTATCAATCACACATAAGATATACACAGAGACAAATTTTCACAAGGAAACCCATAAAGGGAGAAAATCTCATCTTCTTCGAAATGATAGGCAATATTTTAAGTTCTATACATCATCTATGTTTGAGAACCAACTCAAAGTGAGGCTACTAACCTCTGTTTTACAATCTCCAACTTGTTGAGAGCACCAACTCTTTGGTTTCTCTAGCACCCACTAGAAGGAAGCACCAACTCCCTAAATATTCCAACACCAACTGGATTTATACAAGCACCAACTTGTATACAGAAAACTCTGTGTTTTCCCGAGCACCACCCTGCCACCTTGTTTTTCTAGCCACAACTAGATAGAAGATACAACTTCCAATATTCAAGCACCAACTTGAATATCAGAGGACCACAACCCTCCCTAGCACCACCCTTCCTCCCTGATTATAAATAAATGATTGACAAACAAACAATACAGGTATCTCAATTCTTACCCCTTCTTCACTATTCTGCAGTTCTTCTCTGGTTCAAAAATTGTTCTGCAATTTTGCTCTGCTTCATGTTATTCTGCTATTCTGCTCTTGCTTCTGTATGTTCAGTGGCTGTTACTCATCTCCGAGTTTTATCTCATGCTGTGCATACTGTAACTTTAACCTTCTTACAATTCATCTCATTTTTCTAGTTAGAATAACTAACCTCACACAGTCGCTGCATCTCTCCTTTTATACACACCAGCCTCATCAGTTACACTTTGAATCTCCTTGGGAAAAGAAGAAAACATCTCAGCAACTGAATCACCAACCGATCAAAAACCATGATTCGATTATGTTAACTGAAACGTAACTAAACAATTAATCATGAAGATAAATAGTAGCCCTTCGATCAGACTTCCATTTAACAAGCATCATTGGATTAAATCCACAAGGTCTTGCGTTTATCCCATATGCCCACTGACTATGACCATGGGACTACTCAAAATTTGTTTCACATTTCACATTTCGGCAATCCTGTGTCGAAGGGTCTCGACACTCCAAGTGACGATCCCCGAAATGGAGCTTAGCTTCATGCTAGCTCTTCCCTCTCATATGACCATCAATGGTGACCACAGCCTACACCAAAAGGCATTTCACATTTTGCGAACTTATGAACTTCATCGAGCCTGATCAACGATCGATATATCCAATGATCCGACAGTTTAGATCTCATAGTGATCTTGCGTTTCGGGATTCCTGTGATGAAGGGTCTCAACACTCCAAGTTGTGATCCCCGAAATGGAGCTTAGAAATTAGCTCCTTCCCTTAAGCCTTCGACGATGTGACCTTGTCTATGACCACGGGCCAGACCTTATCGCGATTTCACATATCGCGAGTTGCAAGGTTAGAGCATTTCCTTCCTTTGACTTTCCAGTTAGCAAAATGTTAAACCCTCGCCACATGTCCCTCTTGGATCAACGATCAAGATATTATCGCGATTTCACAACTTCACGGGGCTTCGTCATGCCTAATCAATGATCCACGATCTCTCTTTGATCAATGACTCAGATTAAGTCATGGTTTCACATTTCACGATTTCATAGGATAGTGCACCTCCTTTTTTTGACTTTCCAGTCAGCGAAATGCCAATCGCTCACCATGTGTCCTCTACATCCAACATTCCACAAGATACCTCGATCCAAAGGTCCAGATCAATTCTTGGGATTTCACATATCGCAAGTTCCCACACCATGTTCCGTTGACTCCTCCAATGTGCAGGTCAGCGAAATTCTAGTCGCTTTCCATGTATCCTTCTTGAATATGGATGGTCCTCCTACTTTCGGTATTTTGTAGGCCCGCTTCATCTTGCACGTAAAGATTATGCTCCTTCTTATGGATCTAATGACAGTTGGTCTTTGGGTCAGATCTAATGCCTAAGATCTATTCTCTTCTACTGCGCGCTCCTCCTATCTGAATTCAGAGCTGACAGTCATTGGAAATTCTAAATGGGATCCAACGATCATTGTTTCTCTTCACTGTTGATCTTGCCATTGCCATGCCATTATTGTTGCGCTCTACTGATCGTGCTGATATTTTCCATCAATGACATCGTCGTTAATGAAAAACACGCATACTCTGCCTCTGTCTGAAAACATGCCAACAATCTCCCCCTTTGGCATTGATGGAAACCCCTTGAAAAACATGCAACTATACCACTGTAGCATCCTTGAAATTACCACACTTTCTCCCCCTTTGACATCAATTTCAAAGAATAAACACGCTCCCCCTGAGTTTTTGCGGTACATACTCTCCCTGTCAACTATGAGAAGCTTAGAAATACAACAGATATTCAATAAGTACTCCCCCTAACCAGGTGAACATATTAGACGAAGGAAGTTATAACCCCCAACTTTTGACAAAGATATCCAAAAGGGGTCGCTGCTAACGGTTTAGTAAATATATCAGCTATATGTTCTGTGGAAGGAATATAATTTAGCTGAGCCACTCTGTTTGTAACTTGTTCTCTGAGAAAATGGTATTTTATTGGGATATGCTTAGTCTTGGGGTGAAGAACATGGTTCTTGGAGACATTAATGGCACTGGTGTTATCACAGTGAATTGTAATCGGATCAGTATAGTTTACTTTCAAATCTGCAAGAGTTTGAATCATCCACAAAATATGAGTGCAACAAGTAGCAACAACAATGTACTCTGCCTTTGTAGTTGATAAGGAAATAGATCCCTGCTTCTTACTAATCCATGCTACCAATGAGTCACCCAGGAAGAATGCACCTCCACTGGTGCTCTTTCTCTCATCCACACAATTTGCCCAATCTGCATCTGAATAAGTAGTTAACTGAAAACTCTTATTTCTGGGATACCACAGACCATAAGTCATTGTTCCCTTCAAGTATTTGAATATCCTTATGACAGATACCAAATGACTTTGTTTAGGATCAGACTGATAACGACCTACCATTCCAACAGCTTGCATTATATCAGGACAGGATGCTGTGATGTACAGAAGACTGCCTATCATAGAGTGATATGTCCTTTAATCAACATCAGGTGAAATGTCATCTTTACTAAGCTTTCAACCAACCACCATAGGTGTACTAATAGGAGAGGAATCCTCCATCTGAAATTTATTCAACATCTCTTTCAAATATTTTTCTTGAGAGATAAATATTCCTACAGAACTCTGATTTACTTGTAAACCCAGAAAGTATGACAGTTCTCCTATCATGGACATATCAAACTATGTTTGCATAGAGTTAGCAAACCACTGGACAGAGGGTTCATTAGTACATCCAAAAATAATATCATCTACATAAACCAAAACAACTAGTAAATTATCACCTTCAGACCTTAATGTAGATATTGTTGTCAACAATACCTTTCTTGAATCCTTTGTCTTGTAAGAATTTGTCCAGTCTATAATACCAAGCTCATGGTGCTTATTTCAGTCCATATAGATCATTCTTCAGCTTGCAGACATAGTTAGGATTATCTGTCAATGAGAATCCTCCAGGTTGCTCCATATATACTTCTTCCTCTAGATATCCATTAAGAAATTCCGACTTAACATCCATCTGATACACTTTAAAGTTCTTATGACATGAATATGCAAGAAACATTTTGATAGCTTCCAATCTTGCCACTGGTGCAAAAGTTTCATCAAAATCCTGACCTTCAACTTGTGCATACCCTTTACAGACCAATCTGGGTTTATTTCTAACAACTTGTCCTTTTTCATTCATTTTATTTTTGAACACCCATTTGGAACCTATTACATTCTTGTCTTCAGGTCTACGAACAAGCTCCCAAGTATTTTTCTTCTCAATCTGATCAAGCTCTTCATTCATAGATCTAATCCAAACATTATGCTGGCTGCTTTATCAAAAATTTTAGGTTTAGTCATAGATAAAAAAACAACATGGGATTGTTCCGAGTCTTCAATCAATTTCCTTCTTGTCTGAACTCCTTTATTTATATCTCCAATTATTTGATTTTCAGGATGATTCTTTCTAACAATTCTGAGAGGTGATTTTGCTTCTTTCTGTTGATTTGTGTCAGTTGGAGTATTCATATCTTCATCTGATTCAAATTCTTCTCTTTTTGATTCTTGGACCTGTTCATCTTCGTTTTCAATTATATCTTTTGTGCTTGGTTCAACACTGCTTACATTTCCTATCGGGATTTCTTCATCAAATTTTATGTCAATACAATCAACCAATTTATGCAGCCTCTTATTGTAGCATCTATAACCTTTATTGTTTGTAGAATAACCTAAGAATATACCTTCATCAGCCATGTCATCATATTTGCCAATATTTTCACCATTATTCTTGATATAACATTTACTCCCAAAGACTTTAAAATGCTTGATTGAAGCAGGTCTTCCAAACCATAATTCATAAGGAGTCTTGTCACTGTGTGGTCTAAGATGAGTTTTGTTCATAATATGAACAACTGTATGTATTTCTTCCACCCAATATGTCTGAGCAATATTTTGTTCCTTCATCATTGATCTTTCCATTTGCTATACCGATCTATTCTTCCTCTCAACAACTCCATTTTGCTGTGGAGTCCTTGGGATTGTGTACTCTCTTTTGATCCCATGTTTATCATAGAACTCTTTGAAGTTCCATGAGCTAGACTCTCCTCCTCTATCAGACCTTACTACCTTCAATATTTTTCCTGTTTGATTCTCAGTCAGAGCCTTAAACACTTTGAATTTTTCAAATGCTTCAGATTTTTCTTTCAGAAAGGAAACCCATATTAGTCTAGAATAATCATCAATAATCAACATAAAATAATTTTCTTTTCTTGTACCTTCTTTTCTTGATGGTCCACATAAATCCATATGTATTAACTGGAGAGGTTTTTTTGTTGAAGGAAAGTTTTTAGATTTGAACTGTGTGCGAGTAAGCTTTCCTATCTGGCATGGTTTACAAACAGAATCATATGGCTTTGATATCTTTGGAATATCCTTTACTACCCCACTATTTTTGAGCTTGATTATATGATCAAAATTTAAGTGTTCAAGTCTCCTATGCCATAGCCAACTTTCATCATACTTTCTTAAGTGACATTCTTCTTTTTCTTCTTTTAACACATAGACATTGTTTTCTGTTCTTATCCCTTTTGAAACTAGCTGTCCTGAATTCATAGATTTTATTCTACAATCTTTAGAAGTAAAAACGACTTCACATCCTTGGTCACAGACTTGACTGACACTAAGCAGATTATGTTTCAGAGCTTCTACAAACAACACATCTTGAGCTTTCCCTTTGCCATTATTCAAACATACCATTCCTTTACCTTTTATTTTTCCTGGTGCATCATTTCTAAGGATTCACACCTCGCTTTCTTCTCTGACAACTGTTGTTTTAGTATGTCTTCTATTTTCTTTGCCTCTTCTAACTCCACTTTTAGTAGAGAAAAGTTTTCATTAGGTTTTTCACCATTCATTTTAAATTGCATCAACAACTGGTTTTTTTTTCTCTTCTTACATCTGAGTCTGTCAATTTCTTCCAAAGCACTGATTAAGTAACCTTCCATATCCACCATAGCTTCTTCATCATCCATTTCACCTCCTGTTTGTTCATAATCAAGATCTCCCATATCCATAAGCATAAAATCATTCACTTTTTCTTCACATGATGAATCACTATCTATGTCTTCTGAGGAATTGGCATTGTTTGCACACAAACTTTTCTTTTTACTATATTTCTTGAATTTGTACTTCTTTTCATCATGAGAGTTCTGGTCCTTTTTCTAGTGGGGACACTTAGATGAAAAATGACCTATCTTACCATAGTTAAAACATGTGAAGGGAAGCTTGCCTTGATATTTTCTTGATCCTTTCTTTAACCTTCTCACAAATTTTGCCTCAATATCATCTAAATCTGAATCAGTATTCTTGTCTGCTTTAAAAGATGCTTCTCTAGTAATGGATTTATCTTTGTTGATTCTCATTTCATATGCAGTTAGATTTCCTAGGAGTTGCTCAATGGAAAGAGTTGTAAGATCATTTAGTTCTTCTATTGCAGAGACTTTTGGATTAAATTTATCAAGGAGAGATCTTAAAATCTTTTGAACTAAAAATGATTCTTCAATCTTCTCACCAAGACCTTTCATGGCATTCACAAGTTCTTCAACTCTTAAAAAATACTTTCTAACTGTTTCATCTTCATTCATCTTTAGTTGTTCAAACTTCAACCTATATGTTTGAAGTTTGGCATCTTTTACTTTCTCATTTCCTTCATAATTGTTAATAAGTTTATCCCACATAGCTTTAGCCGTTTCAAGATGCATCACCTTTACAAACTCATATTCAACAAGTCTATTCAAGATAGAATTCATTCATTTAGCATTAAATCTAAACTCTAACTTATCATCCTTGGAAGCCAGCACAACAGGATTTGTATATCCAGTCTCTACTACATCCCAAACATCAGCACCTAAGGCCATTAAACATGTTCTCATTCTAACCTTCCAGAAGGAAAATTTTGTTCCATCAAACAGAGGAGGCTTAGTAGTTGAAGTCCCTTCATGACTTGTCATGTTTAAGATTACAGATATATCTTTGAATAAAAGGAACCCGCTCTGATACCAATTGTTGAAATTACTAAGACAACTGAGGGGGGGGGGTGAATCAGTTGTTACTGTGCTTAAACAATTTTAAGTCTATTAAACCATTTTTAATATTTCATCAAGTGACCATCAATATTATACATCATATGGACAACATAAATAATGAGCATCAATCAAACATAAGATATACACAGAGATAGATTTTCACGAGGAAACCCATAAAGGGAGAAAACCTCTTCTTCTTCGAAATGATAGGCAATCTTTTAAGTTCTGTACATCATCTATGTTTGAGAACCAACTCAAAATGAGGCTACTACTTCTGTTTTACAAGCTCCAACTTGCTAAGAGAATCAACTCTCTGGTTTCTCTAGCACCCACTAGAAGGAAGCACCAACTCCCTAAATATTCTAGCACCAACGGGATTTATACAAGCACCAACCTGTATACAACAAACTCTGTGTTTTCCCAAGCACCACCCTGCCACCCTGTTTTTCTAGCCACAACTAGATAGAAGATACAACTTCCAATATTCAAGCACCAACTTGAATATCAGAGGACCACAATCCTCCCTAGCACCACCCTTCCTCCCTGATTATAAATAAATGATTGATAAACAAACAATACAGGTATCTCAATTCTTACCCCTTCTTCATTGTTCTGCAGTTCTTCTCTGGTTCAAAAACTGTTCTGCAATTCTTCTCTACTTCATGCTATTCTGCTATTCTTCTCTTGCTTCTATCTGTTCAACGACTATTATTCATCTCCGAGTTTTATCTCATGCTCTGCATACTGTAATTTTACCCTTCTTACAGTTCATCTCATTTTCCGGTCAGAATAGCCAACCTCACACAGCCGCTGCATCTCTCCTTTTATACACACCAGCCTCATTAGTTACACTTCGAATCTCCTTGGGCAAAGAAAAAAACATCTCAGCAACTAAATCACCAACTAATCAAGAACCATGATTCGATTATGCTAACTGAAACATAACTAAACAGTCAATCATGAAGATCAACAGTATCCCTTCGATCAAATTTCCATTTAACAAGCATCGTTGGATTAAATCCACAAAGTCTTTCATTTATCCCATATGCCCATTGGCTGTGACCATGGGCCTAATCAAAATGTGTTTCGCATTTCTCATTTCGGCAATCCTATGTCGAAGGGTCTCGACACTCCAAGTTTCAATCCCCGAAATGGAGCTTAGCTTCATGCTAGCTCTTCCCTCTCATATGAACATCAACGATGACCACAACCTACACCAAAATGTGTTTCACATTTCGTGAACTTATGAACTTCATCGAGCCTGATCAATGGTCGAGATCTCCAATGATCTGATGGTCCAGATCTCATCGTGATCTCATCGTGATCTCACATTTCAGGATTCTTGTGATGAAGGGTCTCGACACTCCAAGTTGCGATCCCCGAAATGGAGCTTAGAAATTAGCTCCTTGCCTTAAATCTTTGACGATGTGACCTTGTCTATGACCATGGGCCAGACCTTATTGTGATTTCGCATATCGCGAGTTGCAAGGTTAGAGGATTTCCTTCCTTTGACTTTCCAGTCAACGAAATGTTAATCCCTCGCCACATATCCCTCTTGGATCAACAGTCAAGATCTTATTGTGATATTTCAACTTCACGGGCCTTCGTCATGCCTGATCAATGGTCCACGATATCCCTTTGATCAACAACTCAGATTAAGTTGTGGTTTCGCATTTCGCGATTTCATAGGATAGAGCACCTCCTTTCTTTGACTTTATAGTCAGAAAAATTCCAATCGCTCACCATGTGTCCTCTGCATCCAACATTACACAACATACCTCAATATAAAGGTCCAGATCAATTCTCGGGATTTCTCATATCGCAAGTTCCCACACCATGTTCCGTTGACTCCTCCAATGTGCAGGTCAGCGAAATTCTAGTCGCTTGCCACGTGTCCTTCTTGAAGATGGACAGTCCTCCTGCTTTCAGGATTTTGTAGGCTTGCTTCATCTTGCACGTAAAGACCGTGATCCTTCTTATGGATCCAATGACGGTCAGTCTTCAGAATCAGATCTGACGCCTGAGATCTATTCTCTTCTATTGCATGCTCCTCCTATCTGAATTTTGATCTGACGATCATCAGGAATTCTGAATGGGATCCAACGATCATTTTTCTTGCCATTGCCATGCCATTATCATTACACTATTGATCGTGTTGATTTTTTCCATCAATGACATCACCATCAATGAAAAATACACATACTCTACCTCTGTCTGAAAACATGCCAACAAGGGAATTCTAGGCTTGGCAAGGACAACAAGGAAGTCGCACAAAACAACAGGAAGTATATTTTATCCCAAGAGCCACTTATGCCCACAACCCATAGAACCTCATTCCCCACACACCTACTTCACCCTAAGAGGGTACACCTTCATTAATACAAGTCCATCTGTGACTACACCTCCCTTACCTTGGGCTTCAACAACAGGCTGGACCAGAAGTCTCAGAGTACTGTAGATGCTACGAGACTCCCTTCCAAGAGAACTCACTTCCCAACAAACTCTCTCACCTGGGAGAGTTTCTCATAGGCCTGACAACTTGCTTCTTCAATTCAGCTCCTAAGAAACAAGGAAACAATAGTCAGTTGCACACGGGTGACGGTAGCAACAAAAAACGAGTATGGACACTGAAAATGGAAACAACCAAACACTAAGACACAACATGGCTCAGGAAAATACAATTGTGTCAGGCTTCACAGGAGACACACGGGATGACTCAAGTATGACTGCATGATTCAAAAGGTGTGTGCTAGATATAGAGGCGATGATTATGAGAACTGGTTCAATGCGTGAATCCCTGGTCAATCAGGAAGGTGAAATACTTCCAGAGAATCGTAAGGGTCATGAGGAAACTCCCAACTGGTCCAGACGCAAGGATGGGTACCATGCTAGAGTGGGAAGCGAACCCCCTAACGAGATGCCTTTCTCAGCTATAAAATGCATGCACCTAGGTTGACACATGTCTTCCTGAAGCCGCATGAGTTCCACTTAGCACTCATTCCCCTTTCTCCCAGGAAATTAGGACAACACGGCTTATGTCAACCATAGATTTTTGGGAAATAATAATAAAATATTATTCCCTTAGAGGTAAGCCCTCTAGCTTATCCCCTAGGTGTAGACACTTAGCCCACTCCCATACCCTACCTAGTGGAGCTTAGTCCCCCATAACTATTCTTCGTGGTCAGTCTACACGTAGCAATGTAGTTTTATTAATGATGTGAGTGTTTACATATACAAAATCAGGCTCATTGGCCTTAACATATGGCTCACCAACCTAATAAACACATAATTCTCTCATCTTATAACCACTCAACTCACCGTCCTATAAACATAATTACAATTCAGCAAGGGCTCGGCCTTGGGGTGTTACAATCCCCTCCCCTTATTTTTTCACTATCCTCAGTGCAACTTATTTACACATAACAACAAGATTTCCAAAATCTTCAAAAAGATGCCTGTACTCTGCTCGCATATGGCATCTTCATGCTCCCATGTTGCATCCTCAGGACCATACCAGGTCCACTGGAATTTTACAAGCCCTATGGATTGATTCTGGAGCTGCTTTATTTCTCAGTCCAGTATACACACCAGATGCACCTGCAAGATGCCTTCTTGCTCCACCTGAATCACATTCCAATCAATAACTTGATTAGCATCAAGTATATATTTATTAAGCAATGAAACATGAAACAAATTATGTACAATCATTGATGCAGACAATGCAATCATATATGCAACTAATCCAATCCTTTCTAGGATTTCAAATGGCCCACAATATCTGGCTACCAACTTGGAACAGTTTCCTAGCTTCAGGGAACTTCTGTTGGCTTTCACTTTCAAGAAAACATGATCACCAACTTTAAAATCCCTGTGGGATTTGCCTTTGTCTGCATAGATTTTCTGCATGTCTTGGGCAACCTTCAAATTCTTCTTAATCTTTAGCATTTGCTCTTCCATTTCCTTGAGCAACTATGGCCCAATTATTTCTCTATCAGTTGGGTTGTCCCAACTTATTGGTGTGTTGCACTTTCTGCCATAAAGTGCTTCAAACGAGATCATCTT
Source organism: Picea engelmannii (assembly GCA_009831015.1). Taxonomy (NCBI): domain Eukaryota; kingdom Viridiplantae; phylum Streptophyta; class Pinopsida; order Pinales; family Pinaceae; genus Picea; species Picea engelmannii. Next base: position 590,358 of record ML790213.1, read on the forward strand.
CAGTGATGCTTGATACCCATTGTTATAACAAAATTATACCAAGTGTAGATAATCTTCCCATTTAGATGGTTTGTCCATCACATACATCCTTAACATGTCCTCTATCACTTGGCTCACCATTTCTATTTTCCCATCAGACTGAGGATGATAGGTTGTGTTGAAGTTCAGATTCATTATGAACCCTTTGAATAAACCCTTCCATAACATTGAGGTGAATTTTGGGTCTTTGTCAGTGTTACAAATTATTTTCGTCACCCTTATGACCGTTAGTGATGTAAACCTATATGTTTCCTTCAGAGGGGTCAGTGGCCTGGATTCCTAAAGAAATAAGGGAGAATAATTTTCCCTGAGAGAAGAAGTTGTATTTTCCTTTGTAAAAACCCTATTTTGGAGGATTTCCACAGGTTGTTATATACACAGGGTGTGAAAATGCCTAATTTACGCAGGTTTCTCTATAGCTAGGGTGCGGAGTTTCTGCAGGCTACACTATAGCTAGGGTGCGGCAGCCTCCTGTACATGGGAAAAATGAGCATATTCTCGATGCTTCTAGAAGGAGAAGATTTTATGGTGAGGTGGCCTCTGAACAGTTTGGATCTTACTCGCTTTCATGATTTAGTGGGATCATCCTAACCTCTTTACCTTATCCTCTTCAACTTATAAAAGGAGAGGATCTCTCATGGAGAAAGTTAGTTGGTTTTGAAGCTTGGACTTTGTAGTTGGATAGAGATTGGAAAATTTATGTTGGCTTTGAGCTTTGCTTTGTCAAGATATATTGTGAGTAGCTATCAAATCCATGGTCTCAGAATCCTTGGAGCAAGATGTGTGTGGGAAGCAAGGAACTGTTGGAAGGAACCTGACGACATCAAGGCATTTGGTTGTATATTTCTTCCACATTATATAATACAGTGGCATGTTTATTTCCCATAAAATCATCTTCTCATTTTATTACATGACTCCTTGATCACATGTTTAAGTTTTCATTGAATATATTATTGTTGCTTTCACTTTGGTTGGTTTGTGTTTCATTGCAGGATCAATAGCACAAGAGCACCGGAGCGAAGTAGGGACAACAAATATATAAACAAGCGATATCCAAAGGTATGTCATCGATTCCTTCTTTGGTAGTAAATTCAATGATTGTAACTTAGGGAAAGCATCATGTCTTGTCTTGTTTTGTTCTAGATCCAGGTAGATCTAGGGAGATTAGTTTATGTTCGCATTTACCGATTTATCTGATAAAAAAATTGGCGAATCCACTGGGGAATGGATTGTTTTCCTAATTCATCTTTATTTCTTGCTTTGATTGATTGGTTTCTTTTTCTGAGTCAATGGGTGATCCATCTTAACTCTCTGACTGTTAAAATTCACTGGAAAACCTTCATAATTTTTATTTTTTCCATTTTTGTTTTATTTCTACACCCTACTTTGAGGGACAGTGCGACGACTTAGGATTTTCGCACCCTACCTATTTAGACCAGCGTGGAAACTTCACACCCTACCCATATATGGCCTACGATGATCAAGGATTTACACACTATGTTAGGCTTCCAGCCTGCGACGATTGTGAAAAAAATTGTTTTTTGGTGGTTTTCCCTGCCCAGATCTGTGACATGGTTCTGGGGTGATTTGTTGGGTTTGATTAAAGTTTGCTTGACAAAATTTGAATTTTCTTTCAACCATCTTTGCCTTATTTTTTTCTTTGTGTTCTTTTGAAAGATTTGGTCTCTTGATTTGAGTGTCTTTCAGTTACAAAGCATCGTTTTTCTTTAGAATTGTTTAGTGAAAGAATACTTCTTTTTCTGAATAAATCGTGTTAAAATAGAACTTAGTTTGGGTTGTTTTTGTTTTGAAGTGATTTGATATTTGTTTTAGTGTTTATTTGAAACAAAAAATTGTAATTTCCTTCCTTATATTATATTGGGGGCTTCCTTGCATTTGAAGTAGCGAAATTGCATGATTCTTGGCATTTTTTGGTCTTAAATTCTAAAACAATTTCCCCCTAATGGCCGCGAGGGGGGGGGGGGGGG